>SNQJ01S0009902.1:160888-204533 GCA_010110895.2 Picea sitchensis | reverse complement strand
TTTTCCCCATCCTCATCCGGCTGCGAAAAAAAATCTTGGATGATGCAACACCCCTACCTCAGCAGGTTCTGCGCAACCTCCCGATCTAGGATCGTTCTTAATCTCCCA
This sequence comes from Picea sitchensis, assembly GCA_010110895.2. Classification (NCBI taxonomy): domain Eukaryota; kingdom Viridiplantae; phylum Streptophyta; class Pinopsida; order Pinales; family Pinaceae; genus Picea; species Picea sitchensis. The sequence continues at coordinate 204,425 of SNQJ01S0009902.1, read as the reverse complement.
TCGAGTCTGAATTGACTTCTTGATCTCCCCGCAAGAAATCTTCCACACACACAAGTGTGTATCCATAGGTACTTATGAGTTACACCTGTGGAAGCAAGCACTAAACGCCAACTCTCACCCACGTGATCGCTGATAGGACCACAACCTTCACCCATAAGGTTACTCCAGGTTTCATGACTTCACGAAACCAGATGTGAGTCCCTTTGACTCGCAGATCCCCGAAACCCAAAAATCTAACTGGTCCTTTGACTCCTCCCTTGAATCTTCTTGATGTGAATTTTGTCTAAAACCTGGGGCCCAAACAATTCGTCACTTTGGAAATTCATGTATCGATGAAATTCAATACAACAAGCCCTTCACTCAGTAGCTGAAATCGCGATAAATTCTCGCCATGAATCAACGGATCCAAGCTCCTCATGACCTGACGGTCCTGATTCAATCGGGATTTCATGAATCGAGAGTTAACAACTCTCGAATCCAAGTCACAACTTATTTCACGCCCCGAATTCCAAAAGATGAAATACGGGCACGAGATCAATGATTCTCATTGATCCGGATCCAACGATCACTGTTCCTCCTAGGATTCTCAATTCGAATGAACCTCAAACTTAAACCTTCCGCTGATTTATTGATCCAACTACTCACAGAACTTCGACGATTCTCCCTCTGATAATTTCAACCATCCGTTCAGACTTATCAAGGGCTTCTACCCAATTACCTTGGCGTCTTTCCTTCCGACCTTAAGCTCTATGAGGGGACTCCAGATCTCGTTCTTCCTTTGAACACTTCAAAATTTCTAGCCCTTCTAAATTTGGACTCTCACTATGACTCTTGGAATCTAAGGAATCCTTGCACGCACACCTTACATAATTCACAATAACCCCTAGTTATTTGACCCCTCAACTCTGTGCACTTCTTGCAACAACAGTCCTGCAACCTTCCTCCTTGGTTGGCAAAGTCTAAGACTTAAACTCACCTATGCACACCTTGCACGACCCTGTTTTATACCTGCACTTCTATCGGTATGAGAACAAAGGTAAACCTCCTGAAATTTTCCGAGATAAAACTTAGACCCTCGTCAACGCACTCTATGCGGACCTTCACTGCACTCCTTGCAGGATCCATCAGGATGAGAAAAAATTGAAACTCATACTCCTCTTCTCACATACTTCATATATTCACCATGAAATCAAGAGAATTCATACACACATAGCAATTGAACAAAATGCATAAAAGAGAGTATAAACAAAACTGTAAACATACCATTCAAACAAATGTAAACAGTAACTAAGACGACGCCATGAAATTGAGTCAAAGCTTTCATATATTAGCTCAAGTATTCCTGTACATCGGTTCTTCTCTGTCTTCCTACTCTCTATATCTCTACATCTTACAGAACGATACAATGATACCAAACGAGGGTGTCTTTTATGAATTTTCCCTCTTGCATCTCTAAGCTATCTAATCGAATTAAAATCTACCTAATTTACATTCATTTCAATTAAATGCCTCCATAACCGACAGATGAGAGAAACTCTCAAGATCTGTTTACAATCTCCCAAAACACAAATGAAAATACGTTCTCCTAACTATTACATTAATGTTCCTTCATTCAAATTCAAAGTGTCTCAAAATGTGCGTTGGTGCAATTCCAGCTGTCCTTCACCTTTGCGCTTGCTTTGTTGGCTCGCTTACGATGCTCCTGCATCATACTCCCTTGGTTGAAAAATTCATGAACCCCTGTTCATGAGCTCCTGCATCATCTATCCATGTCCTTGGATATCTGCTTCACTTTCCCAACTGACATCCTCAATCGGGTGTATTTTCCATTTGACCAAATATTCAAAGTATGTCTTCTTTCAGGTCTTCTTTCCAACTCTCTGATCAATTATCTTATCTTTAAACAACTTGAAACTTTTCTCTGCTTCCTATGTCCAATGAAAATATTTATGTCTTTTCTTGACTGTGTCAATCATTGGTGCACATATCCCACTAAAATTCCTGATGAACTTCCTGTAAAAACTAACCAATCCATGGAATCTTCTAACGTCGAAGATACTCTTTGGCAATGGCCAATATCTGATTGCTTTTACCTTCTCAGGATCGATCTTTAGCTCACTCGAAGAGATAAAAAAACCCAAATAAATGAGCTCTTTCTTCATGAAAGATGACTTCTTCAAATTTATCAGCAACTTCTCTTGCTGTAACCTCCTCATTACTGCAACTAAATGCTTCAAATATTCTTCCTCAGTCTTACTGAAGATCAATATATCATCAAGATACACAATCACAAACTTTTCAATGAAATCCTTCAAGACTTCATTCATCAACCTCATAAAATTACTTGGTGCATTCGTCAAACCAAACAACATGACACAACATTCATACAGTCCTTCATTTGTTTTGAATACTGTCTTCCATTCATCACCTTCCCTCATTCTAATATGATGATACCCACTGTTCAAATCAATTTTTGAAAAACACTTTGCTCCACTCAAGAAATCCATAAAGTCATCCATCCTCGGTAAAGGAAATCTATACCTAATGGTGATTTTGTTTATATCTCTTGAGTCAGTACACATTCTCCAGCCACCATCCTTTTTTGGATTTAACACTGTACGTACAACGCACAGACTCAAGATTTTTCTAACCAACCCTTTGTCCATCAATTCTTGGACTTGTCTCTTAACCTCTTCATTCTCCTGCGGCATCAATATGTACGCTTCTTTGTTTGGTAAAATTGCTCCTGGTATAAGATCAATATGATGGCTTATACTCCTGATAGGTGGCAACGAACAAGGTAATTCGTCCACTACTATATCAGCAAACTCCTCCAACAATTCTAAGACTTCAACTCGCCTGCGCACACCTTGCACAATCCTGTGTTATACTTGCACTTCTACCAGTATGAGAGCAAAGGTAACCCTCCTGAACTTTTTCGAGATAAAACTCAGACCCTCGTCCACACACTCTATGCAGACCTTCACTCCACTCCTTGCAGGATCCCTTAGGATGAGAAACAATTGAAACTCATACTCCTCTTCTCACAGACTTCATATATTCACCATTAAATCAAGAGCATTCATACACACATAACATTGGAACAAAATGCATAACAAAGAGTATAAACAAAACTGTAAACATACCATTCAAATAGATGTAAACAGTAACCAAGATGACACCATAAAATTGATTCAAAGCTTTCATATATTAGCTCAAGTATTCCTGTACACGGGTTCTTATCCATCTTCTTGCTATCTATAGATGTACAAATTACAAAACGATACAATGATACCAAACGAGGGTGTCTTTTACGAGTTTTCCCTCTTGCATATCTAAGCTATCTAATCGAATTAAAAGCTACCTAACTTACATTCATTTCAATTAAATGCCTCCATAACCGACAGATGAGAGCAACGCTCAAGATCCGTCATCAATGTGACCATATTTCCTACAATGCTTTGTAGCTGTTTCTATTAAAATTCTTACGAGACGTCTGAGGCAACATTTTTTACAAGGGAAATAACATCTACCATCACCCTTTTCACTCGCTTTACCTTTTTCCCCACCTCTAAAAACATTCTGTGACATTTTTCCGCACAAAAATACACTTTCGGAACCGTCGTTGTTATAGCAAGATTGTCGCAACATCTTTAAATCATCAAATATTTATAGTCCAATTTTAGGTCACTATCGTCGCAATTGCGACGAACGTGACCTAAAAATATTTCTTTTTTTACCTATTTATTTTAGGTCATTTTTAACGCTCAATTTTAAGGTTAGGTAAGTCGTCGCTCTTGCAATGGAAAAACTACATTCGTCACTCTTGCGACGAACATTGACCATAATAATTTAGTCAAACTACATGCATCGAGATAGCGACGAATACAGGGTGGATTTAGAAAAATTGAACTTTTTTTCTTACATGTTGCGATGAAAGAGTACTTTCGTCGCAAGTGGTCATCGCAATTTTTTCAATATGTAGTAGTGCCAAATTGCATGTGACAAGAAGGTGTAAACTCAGATTTTCCATCACTGCAAACTATATAGATGAGGTAGAGCTTGATGTTATTCCTTTGGATATTTGTGGTATTGTGTTTGGAAGCCCATACTTATATGATAGGAGAGMCATTTTTCRTCRTCATGAGAACAAGTATCATTTATTTAAAAATTGAATTGAGTACATTGTTAGAGCACATACAAAGAAGATGAATTTTTCACTTACAAATGCTGGACAAATGAAAAGACTAGTCAATGCTAATAAGAACCTTGTACTTTTTATKACTAAACACAAATACAATGATGAAGAACAAGTTCTCAAAGGATGTGATACAAAGTTAGAATCTGATTTGTATGAGGTTGATAACAAAAATGTTGASATGTTTCAGGAACCAAAGGGATTGCCTCCTAAAAGGGGTGTCCAACAAGATATTCTATTGCAATAAGGAGGTCCTATTCCAAACATTGACATGTGAAGGATGTCAGACATGGAGAATTTTGAAAAYGGAAAASAAGCCCAAGAGTTTATTGACAAAAGGGTCATCAAACCAAGCACTTCGCCATGCAGGTCACCAATTGGTTTGGTACCAAAGAAAGATTGTATATGGAAAATGTGGGTAGATTTCAGAGCCTTGAACAAGACTACATATATGATTGCTGAAGGAGACAATTGGAAGAAATATTTGAAAGCAAAGCAAGCTCCATTGCATGCCTTGAAAAGATATGTTCTCCACTTGGTGATAAGGTATAAGAAATAATTTTATGATAAAGTTGTTGATATTCTTACTAGGCCTATTGTTAGTGCTTTAGTTATTTTCAAGCATAATCCTATCATGCATAAGAGCTATTTGGAACAATATGCTTTAGATGCTGATGGGAAGAATGTTTATGCAACTTTGTGTCGTACTAACCAAGTTGAGGAGTTGGATTCCTATGTGCGTGGTAAACATTTGTATCTCGGTAAGATATGTTTTTCACAGGATGAAAGAGTCAACAAGATAAGGGAAGCACATTCTTCTCTTGTTGCTGGCTATTTTGGTATGGGCAAGATGGTGGATAGATTGCAAAGCATCCTAAGTTTTGGGATGAACATCTACATTAATTTCATCATGTTTATAACCAGACCAAGAAGTTCATTGAACCAATTCAGTTTGTGTAGCAAACTATTCAAGAACAGTTGAGAAAGAGCCAATCAAAGTACACAATAAGGCATGACAAGTTTCATATTGGTCTCAAAGGAACCAATCCAAGCAAGGCTGGATGGATTGAGATTGTAAGGGTTAGGGAATTGTACTCTCATCTACAGATTGACTAAAAGTAGTCTTTTGGAGGTCCAACTTCCCAATGGGGAGGTGTGATCCAGTGGATCAAATTGTGGTCAAAATTCAAAGTACTCAGAATCACTTCAAATAGGACATGTGCGTAGGCCTCAATGTTACAAACCCAACACAACTTGAACGAGATCAAACATACATCGTATGATCGAGATATCACGTTCTGTTTGTTTTTCCAAACATAAATTGTTTTGGCTAACTGTACAATCCATACAGTGATGACGTGGCAGATGACCTTATAGTCTGTACGACCGTATAGGTGCTGTGGAAGTGATGTGTTGGAAGACGTGGGTGAATGGTATTTTGAAACATGTCCTCATCTTGGAAAATGGTATGGTGCCATGTGGCCTAGTTGTGGGTTTCCACGTGGCATCCCTCCATTGGTTTGGAATGGTAAAAGTTTGTGACTCCATGGGAGTCAAACCCGCGACCTCCGGGCATGGGGGAGTGACTTGGCAGGGCCGGGCTACCAACCCTCCCATGGTGTTACTTGTTAACTATGGTGTAAACTTTGTATTTTAATTGCAATGGAGTTTCATTTGGTGGAGTTAAGGGCTGGGGCCTAGCCCCAACCCTCGACACTTTCCATATAATCGTTACATGTAACCACTCCTTTTATGTTTGGCGCGCATGAGTTTTATGGGTACACCCCCTAGTTATATACACACCATAGCATATTCCCCTTTGCTATATGTTTGGTACACAGACTGTGGTTTGGTGTAGCCCCTGTTTTGGTAAGCCCACAATCTATTCCATACCACCTATGTCATATAACCCACTCCTATCAATGGTTAGCACTTAGTTGTGGTTTCATACCACTTACCATACAACCATTGTACTAATATTTGGCACGAGTATCAATGTTAACACACCAAAAATCAAGTTTCCATGTGCCCGCCATTTGTTAGCACCACACACACTTTTGCAAATGGGCCCAATTTAGGCGCTGGGATGTGGCCACATGCCCCCCCATGTGACCAACACCTCTGCACAAAGGGGAACTAAACTTGCTAACTATTCAACAATTTCCCTCATTTTGTGGGATGCACACATGTGTTGGGTTTTAGGCCTAGTAACTCTACAAGAGACAGGTTATTTTGTCACAGGTGCGTTTTGGCGAGCAGGTACAACAAACTTGAAGGGGAAAACTTCCAGGAGGTGTAACTTCTTCATTTTTTGGCCAAAATAGGTGCCGCAAAAGCCCAAATAAAGGTTTTTGGATGTTCTAAAGCCATTCAAGCCATCCATTTTTTATTCTGAGCACTGTAAGAGCTCCTTTTGTAAGCATATTTAAAATAATCCAAGGGAAGCTGGACCAAGAGATGTAGCCCAAGAGAGGGGTGAACTCCTTTATCATTTGCTATGTTATGTGTTCATTGTTGATGGTTTTTATCAGTCTGATATGCTACTCATGTTTAAGTAAAACTCACTAAATTTATGTGTTAGTAACTTGATCCAACTACCCAAACACATGCCATTTTACACTTGCAATTTAAAGAGATAAAGTCTTCTTCTTTTTTAAGATCTATTGGAAACTTATTCATTCCATTTTCAGATCGAGTAGCCTGACCCACAGGGATTAGTAAAACTAGGGTTTCCTTAGAGATTCCTGTTCACCACTGCAATGCTGAAACTCTCGTACTCCTTAGTCTTCACTACCTCATATTTTACTGTCACAAACTTAGCCAAAATATCACAAGTTCACTAGAATATGTTCAATAGAATAAGTGAGTGAATGTGTTTGTGAATGAATCTTTCAGGTGTATTTATACTTTTTTTGGGTAACCTATTTCCTTAACTTAGGGGCTTATTAAATTTCTTTTTACAACCAGTTTACCCTTTCATTAAAGACTTGTAGAAAACTAGGGGATTCTTGACCATTCTTAAGGGATTCTAACTTCACAAGGCCATAAATCCTCAACCACGAGGAACTACATGGAAAACCACCTATCACTAGAAATGATATGATGAGGAATATCCATCCATGAGTGAGTTACCTTCATTTACTCTGTCCTTCATGACCTAGTTCCATGACCAACTATGGGATCCTTAACCATACTTAGGTACTTCTTGTAGACTTCTTCAAATCATCTTCCCATAAGGGCCATGCTTAGAGCCACGCCATAAGTGGACCAATTTGGAGACTTCTCAAAATACACCCAACACATCAATTGAAATCAATCCACTACTCATTGACATCAATGACAACCAATTGTCCAACAATACCCCCCTTTGGCATTGATGGAAACACTTATGGCATGGGAACATTCATGATCCTTATTTGCACAGGGGCATACCTAGGGTTCAATGCTTCAACAACGCACCAAAAAAACCCTAAGTACCGACCCTTTTGGCAACACCTATGAAGCAAATGCAGTCTCACCCGAGGTAGAGGCAGGGGGGGTTGTAGGACTCAAGTGTCTACAACCTAGTTGGGACACGAATTTGTGATTACACACTTCAACAGAGCACGTAGCCAATAGTATGAATTCAATTATCATTCTTATTCACATTGCAGATTGACCCTAATTGTAGATCAGCGCAATAGTAATCAATATTAAACACATCTAAGAATTCAACACATAACATCAGAGTATATCTAGAATTTATTCATATATAAAGCACTAATCACCAATGGATCTACCTATCATACATCCAAAATAGTACACTAAGAAAATATAAACATAGCCATCGTGAACACATAGCACCAAGCACAATAACACAAGATATACATGGTTCACCCTCTCCCTAGGGATATGCCCACAAAACTATGTTTCTTGATATATTATAGGAAAAAATATAGTTCTATTGGTGCACTTAGCTTGCAGATATCTCTCTCTTTCGCTTCTTCTCTCCCCTCCTTGCGCACCCAAATGCAAGGTTGATCTTCGCAATCAGTTGAAGATCTTACAATACAACAATATTCTCACAACACAATGCTTTCTCTCATGTGATCAATAATAATCACTCCCTTAACCCACAATGACGAACTTAGAACCAACCCATCCCAGGTCCTCTAGAACTTTATTTATACATTACACGAAAAATGTCTAGGTGTCAAAACCCTAGATCCCAAAATCCTAGGTGTCTAAAATCCTAGGTCAACTTGACCCACATTTTTAGGGCTTTGCCAGCATGTCTCTCCTTATTTCCCGTGCAATACTCCAAAGCATGAGTTGGTGTCTTTTTCCGCTTGCTGAGTTGTCCACGATCCATCTTCCTTGCTAATCTGTCCTCCTCATTCCTCTCGTTCAATGACTCGTTTTCCCTCACTTCGCTCCTTTTCTTCTTCTTCGACCACTTCGACCCAATATCAGTCACTGTTCCTTCTGCACAATTTTTACTTCACCTTTCTTCCTGAATCTTCTCTTTCTTCCTGAATATTTACTTTCTTCCATAACCAAAGGCCAACATGCCCCCATGCCCCCAACACTCACACGTGACTCGTCCTGAGGCACTGCAGGTCTGAACCTTCTGTTTCACTTCGACTTCAGACTACGTGGAGAACCTTGTGATTTCTGCTCTGTCCCTCCCTTCCTTGTGCAAACTGTCTTTTCTATGTCTGGTACCTAGTTTCAACTGCACCTGGTACCTAGACCCTTCTTCTTATGCTTTTACTGAGAGCTACGAGGCAACTGGTTGTCATAATACAATTTCAACCAGCTCCCATTCACTAAACCTTCCTTCTATTCTCCATTCAAGGTATTCAACTATGCAGCTCCTCCTTCTATAACATATGCAACCTCATATGGCCCAAGCCAATGTGTCCTGAAATTACCTGGATGCTTCATGAACTTGCTGTCATATACCAATACTAGATCTCCTTGCCTAAATGCTTTCTTTTTGATATGCCTGTCATGGTAGGCCTTCTCTCGTTCCTTCTGTACCTACTGATGGAATCCTACTATGAACCTATCTTCTTCCAATTCTACCAACTGCGCGAGATTGTCTTGAACAACGTCAGTGTCATCCATATCTGTGAATGCTGCGATTCTTAGACTAGGAACCAAATATTCCATAGGTATGACTGCTTCTAGGCCATAGACTAGCTTAAAGGGAGTTTGGATTTTCAGCTTCTTGCAAGTGGTTCTATAAGCCCATAACACTGTGGGTACTCTCAAATCCCAATCATCTTTTTTTACACTGCAAATCTTTGTCATCACTGTCTCCAAGATCTTATTGAAAGCTTCGACTGTTCCATTTTCTTGTGGGTGGTATTGCGTACTCTTTTGATGATGAAATTCAAATCCCCAAGTCAAGGCTTCAATAGTATTATTAATAAAGTGTGTACCATGATCACTCATCAATGTCTTTGGGCATCCAAATCGGGTTATTATATCATCAAATATGAATCGTGCAGCTGTAGTTGCACTACAGTCCTTAACTACTCTTGCTTTTGCCCATCTGGTCAAATATTTTGTTGCAGTGATGATGTAACAAGCTCCTGTGTGCTTTTCTGGTGGGTTGATAGGTCCCACAAAATCAATGGCCCATTTATCAAATGCTTGTAATGTTAATTGCGGTGCTAAAGGCATCTCATCTCTTATGGAAGGTTCCCCAACTCTTTGGTATACATCACAGGCTGTGTAGTATTCCTTAACATCTTTGTGTAAAGTGGGCCACCAGAAAAGCTCTAAGAACTTTCTACACTCTTTATTTTCCTGCATAATGTCCTCCTGCGATGCCCTCATGTGATTTTTCCAAAATCAGTGGTCTTTCTGCCTCCATAACACATCTCCTTAGGATCTCATCAGGTCCCATCTTATAAAGTTGTCTAGCTATAAGTGAAAAATCTGCAGCATGAACTACCAATTGTTTCTTCTAAATGACTGTATATTTGCATGGTGCATTCCTGTTGATAGGAACTGGACTATCTTGGTGAAGTGATCGTCAAACTTTTTGATGGCCAACAATTGTGCATCTGGTAGTGTATCCTCTAAACTTGTAGGTTCCTCTCCATGTTCTAACCTTGACAAGTGGTCAGGTCCCTTGTTCATTCTCCCTAGCTTGACCACAATCTCAAAATCATATTCCTGGAATAACAGTAGCCATCTGCATATTCTTCCCCCCAACACTGGTTTTTTGACTAGGTATTTCAACGCATACTGATAAGTGAACATCTTAAAATTTCTTCCCAACAAGTATTGACGAAACTTCTGCAATGCATACACCATGGAAAAACCTTCTCTCTCAGTGGTAGTGTAATTTATCTCAGCTGTAGAGAGATTCCTGCTAGCAAAGGCTAACATATGGTCAATATCTCCTGATCCTGGTTGTGCTAACACTGCTCCTAATGAAATAGATGAAGCATCGACATGCACATGGAATTCCTTACTCCAATCTGGGAAAACCAGAATGGGTGCAGTGACCATTTTCTGTTTCATTGTGTCGAAGCTCTACTGACATTCCTCTGACCATTGGAACTGACAATATTTATTTAATAACTGCTCCATAGGTGCTGTTATCTGTGCATAGCCCTTGATGAAATTTTTGTAGTATCTCGTATGTCCTAGCGCAGTGTGTAGCTATCTAACTGAAGTAGGAGGAGGTAGATCAACAATGATGGCAATCTTGGAAGGATCTACTAGCAATCCCTTCTTACACACAATATGGCCTAACATCACTCCAAAGGGAAAAAATAAGATACACTTCTTTAGGTTCAGGGTAATCTGACATTGCCTGCACTTATCCAACATTATTCTTAAGCATTCAATATGATTTTTCAATAAGCTAAAAACAGTCCAATCATCAAAATATGCTTCCAAAGATTTATGTAAAAATTCCTTGAATGCTTTGAACACCACCCTAGAAAATATGGCTGGTGCATTCTTTAGTCCAAAAGGCATCACTGTGTACTGGAAAGAACCCCATTCTATTGCAAACATGGTCTTATGGCGATCTTCCTTAGCAATCCTGATCTGATGATAACCTGAAAATCCATATGTGAAGGAGTAAACTTCCTGTCCTCCCACATTATCTAACATTTCATCAGTAAACAGTGTAGGGAATGGATCATGTAAGTATGCATCATTCAACTTCCTTAAATCTACACAGATTCTGATCTCTCCTGACTTCTTATCTTGGACTACCATAGGGCTAATCCATTATGATTCTTCAACAGGTTCTATGATTCCTGCTTCCAACATTCTATCTAATTCAATCTTGACTTTTTGTTTATACCTGGGATTCAGTCTATAAGGTCTCTGCTTGACTGGCCTTGCATTTGGTTTCAAGGGGATATTCATTTCTCCCATGGGCCCTTTAATTCCCTTCATGTCTATGAACTTGGTTGGGAACAAGTCCTGATATTCATGTAGTATTTCTGTGATCTTATCAATAGTGGCATCATCCCAATAATCTCCAACGTTTGCGAGCTTAGGTGCTTGCTCTGTTCCAATATTAACTTTCTTGATTTTGATTGGCTATCCAATGAAGGGTAGTTCGACTCCTGGTCCTTCTATGACTCTTTGTCCTTCAATTTCTGTGATGTTCACATTCCTAGGATTATCGTCTTCATTAGCATTGATATTGTAACAACCTTGCAGTTTCGGAAGAGGTGCATTCCATTCATCCTCTTCTTTTTCCATAGGGAGGTTAGGTGCCTCCTCAAAGACTTTCTGTCTTACAACTTGTAGAGCTTGATCTACTATGGGTTACTAACTTTCAAATAAAAATGTAGCTATAAAGTTTTGAGTCATACCGTACCAATATGAAGTGGTGAGGCGTAGTTCTGCTTGAAGGTACCAATTTATAGGTGTTATGTCCAAAGTGTTAATGAATTTATGCACCCACTGTTCCTGAGGAATGCTTCTCTAGGCCTCCTCACAATTTTTCACATGGTCCTTCGGAAAACTTTGACCCATGTATCAAACTTCACACCCTTTGATTTGGTCTAAAAAGCGCACTGTCATCAAAGTGTGGCATTGCACCCATTTCGCGATGTTCTTCTTGTGTGTTCCCCACCATCTCATTGGCGTTGCTTTCAAGGCTTCATCCAGTGCCAACAGTCACTGCTGTACTGGTACAATTTCTTCAAATTTTGACAAGAATGTTTCTAAATGATTTAAGGCATCAAATGTGGGTAGATTTCTTACTTCTGTGCCAATCGAGTGAACTTCCCTAGTTAATCTGGCACACCTCCATGAAAAAACTTCATACATTTTGTTCTTCTATTTCTCTAGTGCTTCTTCCAAATCTGATGAGCATGTGCTATCACTTTGCCAGCTTAAGTTCCCATTTGTTGTAGGATCAATGTAATCCTGTTGTCTAGCTGTTAATTTATATATATTTTCTAGTTCATAAGCACAGTCTTCTTCTCTGATGTGTTCTATTTATCTGTGACCTTCATCAAGATCAAGAGGTGAAATGAACCTAAGTCCATCACCTTCGAATGTCATTCTTCTTTTCTTTAAGTCAACCACAGTAGAATTGTTGAAATCCCAATCAGTTCCTAACAACGCAGGATAAGGATAACTATCATCAACTATCTCAATCACCTCGAAGTTCGCAAACATCCGTACCCCATCGATGTCTATAGGGAAATTCTCTAGCCTTCCAAAGGGACTTACTGCCTACTAATTAACCATCCTGAGCCTGATAGGGGAGTAAATCAACTTAGGTTTTCCCATCAATTCCCATGTCTTCTTCGTCATAACATTGACTTCTGATCCCAAGCTGAGGACCACATAATCTATGTCATAGTCTCCAATCTAAGCATTAAGGTGTAGTTCCTTATTGTACTTCTCTTCCTGACTACTTGATGTACTACTCTATTCAACAAAGGGTTTACCTTCCTTGGATCATACTGTCTGATCAAGTGTTGTATTTCTTGTACAACTCTTTCATCCTTAAACAAATTAATGCAAGTACATAAGAATTCCATAAGCTTGCTTACCTCTTTTCCTTCTCCAGGCGAAGCAGACTGATCAAATTCCAAAGGCATTCCACATTCTCTCACTTCTGGTTGTGTATTTGATGAAGAAGCCCAATCTCTTCCAAATTATCTTCTTGCCTCTTTAAACATCTGCTTTTCTTTCCTCGGATCAAAGACTTGTGTCTTCTCTGCAGCTCTTCTGACCCTAGATTATTATGTAGTCTTTTCTAGAGTCACTCTGTCTTCTCCAATAACATCGCCTCCTCTAGTGATAACAATGACACTGGGATCCTCTCCGCGAGGTTCTGCTGATATTAATTGTACTTGTTAGTTTCCTCCTCACCTCTCCTAAAGTTTAGATAACAATGATGGAAAATCTTCAATAACATGTTCAAATGAGTTACAGTAACTGCAAGTGGTACAAGGGTTCTGACAATCACTTTCCAAGTGTCCTAGCTGTGCGTAGTTATAACAAATGATCTGACCTCAACCTCAGACCATGCCTCCTCCTTGTCCTCTTCCTCTGAATCCACCGCGAGGGTTGAAGTTCCTTGGAGAATTAAACTGTGTAGCATTTCCTTCCTGCTGCATCTCTCCTTGAATTATATATGTATCTCTTGAAATTTCATGCATGAGGTCATAAGATCTACAATCCTTCTCATCATACCCCATAGATTTACAAAATGTGCAGTAAAGATTTGTAGTTGTCTGGACATATTTTTGCATGTAATAACATTCACCAGGGTGATGCCTATTTCTACATACCTCGCACCAGAGTAGAGTAACCTATTTCAAAGGGCTTGGAGCTCCAGAGGCCAAGTACTCATGAAATAGGGGACAATGCTCCTTATCATGGCCTTTTGATTTGCATATGATATACCAAATGTCCTCTCTTTTATATTTTCCCTTGTCTTTCTTCATATCTTTGACCTATAGAGATACACTAGTTAGTTGGCTCAAAATTTGACTCATACCTGAGCTGGATTCTCCCATAGGGGCTAATTCTAGTTTCATGGAGATCTCCAATGCTTCAACCTATGAAGAAAACTTATGTTGCATTAGAAGAACTCTGATATGTTGTAAGAGGGAAACAATGAACCATTCTTTGTTCTGCTCGTTTGGGATCTAAAAACTCAAACGACCTGTCAAGGTCTTAAACCTCTAATCAAACTCCTAAATAGGTTCAACTACTCTCTACTTGATTTATTTCAGTTTTGTAATGCACTATGACTCCGACTTGGGTTTCTTGAACTCTGCACTCAATGCAGTCTTGATATCGTTTAGTGGTTTAGGTTGTGCAACTCCTTTAACAAACTTCATGTACCAAATCAATGTGCGGTCTCTTAAGGTAGTACTAAACTGAGCTCTCTTAACAGCTTCGTCATTGACTTGCTTAATACTTCATACAACTTCGCATAAGAACCAATGTTGATCAAGATCTTTAGATCCATCTCCTCTAAAGATAGGTAGCCTCATCTCATCTGCCATAGATCTTCTTAGGTTTCTTGACTGACTATGTACTGAACTGCTGGTAAAAATTCTCTAAGTTCTCTGATAGCTTTGGCTACTCTAGTTACTTAATGCTGCTAAAACAATAGGAGGAGTAATAGTACTTACTTCGACGGTCAGCACAGTTCTTGAAGTTTTCGATTCTTCTCGACGAGGTTCTTCAGTCTTCTCGTCCTTTTCCCTAGTGGACCCTGAATGTTCCGTGTTCAATAACTCTTGTTCTTCTCCACTATAGAACCCTTCGTCCTGTGCCAGTGGTTTGTGGTTCTGCTCAAACAGTTTTACTAGAGGGACCTCTATGAAGGTTCTCCCACTGTGCGTATGTCCCACCTATGCATCACTATTGCTGTCTGAATTCTTGAACATTAGCTCTTCGATCTGACCAATTACTGTATCTTCAAGATGTTCTTCTCATGCAAAGACATCTTGATATTCGACTTCAAAAAGTGTAAAAATTTTCCTCTCGGTCCCTTAAAGAAATACCTCTCTGCTTGGGTATATGAATCTACTCTGTCAATAGAAAACTCGGTAATGTACCCTCCAATAGTGCTATCAAACCAGTGATCTACTGATTTTGACACAACATTATCAACTCTCTTGACCTTCTTGATCAACGTCGATGTCCAAACCACATGTGGTCTAGATCCGATCTCAAACTGGGTATCTGCTAATTTGGCTAACCACATATATAGCTCCTTATGAATTCCTCCAAAGAAAATCTCGTGTATATCGGTAAAGATATACATTCTCAACCAATCCTCTATACTTATATTAGGTTTTTTATTCTGAGCCTCATGAGTGAAGTCCTTCTCTTTTTCTTCTATCCACTTCTGAATCTCTGTCTTCAATGGAAACCACCTTGACATTCCCTCAAGAAGATCCCAGTCCCGGCAATAGAACCATTTGTTGGCACAGGGGAAGACCCAGGGTTCAAATCTAACAACACACCAACAAGCCCTAACTACTGGCCCTTTCATCAACACCTACGGAGCATATGCAGTCTCACCCGAAGCAACACTAGGGGGTTTCAGGACACACGTGTCTACAACTAGAGGAAATGCAAGTGGATTCAAAAGAAAAAAAAACAAAGATCTAGTTATTCCTTTACGAGCTTAAGTCTACTTCGCATAGCTATATCTTAGATCTAGAACAATAATGCAATAAAAGAATAACAAAAGGCAAAGAACACAACATCAATCACACATAACAACAATATATATGTGGTTCACCCTCTCCTTAGGGATACATCCACATAACTATGTTTCTTGATATATTATAGGAAAACATACAGTTCTATTTGCGCACTTAGCTTGCAAATATCTCTCTCTTTCCCTTCTTCTCTCCCCTCCTCGTGCACACAGCTGAAGATCTTAAAATACAACAGTATTCTCACAGCACAATGCTTTCTCTCATGCGATCAATAATAATCACTCCCTTAACCCACAATGCCGAACTCAGAACCAACCCATCCCAAGTCCTCTAGACCTTTATTTATACATTACACGATAAACGTCTAGGTGTCAAAACCCTAGATCCCAAAACCCTAGGTCAACTTGACCCGTGTTTTCAGGGCTTCTCTAGCTTGTCTCTCCTTATTTCCCATGTGATACTCCAAAGCATCCGTTGGTGGCTTTTTCTGCTTGCTGAGTTGTCCATGATCCATCTTCCTTGCTGATCTGTCCTCCTTGGTCCTCTCGTTCAATGACTCGTTTTCCCTCACTTCGCTCCTTATTTTCTGCTTCTTCGACCACTTCGACCCAATATCAGTCACTGTGCCTTCCGCATAGTTTGTACTTCACCTTTCTTCCTAAATCTTCACTTTCTTCCTGAATCTTCACTTTCTTCCTAAATCTTTGCTTTCTTCCATAACCAAGGGCCAACACTCTTTCTCATGCTCCCCTTGTGATCATTGCTACCCTTGTGACCATCGCTCCCCATGTCTCTAAGCATCTATTATTTCTCTCCATTTCCATGCATTTGTTATTTCTCTCCTCCTTTGGCATCAATGGTAAAGGGTAATCCTCCTTGGGGCTACTCCTCATATCTAAAATTTCC
The DNA here is from genome assembly GCA_010110895.2 of Picea sitchensis. Taxonomy (NCBI): domain Eukaryota; kingdom Viridiplantae; phylum Streptophyta; class Pinopsida; order Pinales; family Pinaceae; genus Picea; species Picea sitchensis. Next base: position 187,655 of record SNQJ01S0009902.1, on the reverse strand, counting down.
TTTGAGATGCTCCCCTTTCTGAACTATCCTTTTACTCTGTGTGGTGCTTCCTCATGTAAATCCATGACATATATGAAAATCATTCAAAAAACATTGTGGGGCAGAAACTACTCCAAGTTTCTGTTGAATATACTCAAAGGCCTCCCTTGGAAGGGGTTTGGTGAAGATATCTACAATGTTCTCTTTTATCCCAACATACTTGACCATGATGTTCTTCTTTACAACTTGTTCTAATAGAAAGTGAGACTTTATCAAAATGTGTTTCATCTTGGAGTGCATCACTAGATTCTTTGAGATACTTATGGCACTAGTGTTATCACAAAATATTGGAATGGGCTCATCATATTCAACTTGTATATACTTCAAAATTTGTTTCATCCATAGAACCTGATTACAACATGTTGCTGCTGCAATATACTCTACTTCTCCTATAGAGAAAGATACTGATGATTATTTCTTTCTTAACCATGATACTGGGAACTCACCAAAGTAGAAAGATACTCCACTTGTACTTCTTCTATCATCAATGCTACATGCCCAATTTTCATCTGTGTAGGAAACAAGAGATAAATCATGTTCCCTTTTGGATACCATAATCCAAACTCTTCTGTACCTTTTAGATATTTAAATATATTCTTCACTTCCATAACATGTGATTCATTTGGTGATGCTTGAAACCTTACAACCCGTCGAACTACCAACATCACATCCGATATAGAATATGTCACATATATTAAGCTGCCAATAATCGATCTGTACAGTCTTTGGTCTGCATCTTTAGAATCATCAACCTTACTTAACTTGAAACTCGTCTGCATATGATTACTTACTGGTTTTCAATTGCCCATTCCAAACCTTTTTAGCATTTCTTTGATATACTTGGTCTAAGAGATGAATATACCTTTGTTGCTCTGACATATCTGTAGTCCCAAAAATAAATACAACTCTCCAAGTAATGACATCTTGAACTCATTCTGCATGAATTTGGAAAATTTCAGACTCATCCTATCATCATCACTTCCAAAAATAATATCATCAACATAAACTTCAATTAACATGATACTATATTGATTTACCTTTATGTAGATATTGTTGTTTGCATTTCCTTTTCTGAACCCTTGCTGCTGTAAGTATTTGTCCAGTCTTGATTACCATGCTCTAGGGGCTTGTTTGAGACCATATAGTGCCTTTTTTAACCCGCAAACATAGTTTTCCTTTTTTGACAGATGAAATCCTTCTAGCCTGTCGATGTATACTTATTCTTCTAAATATCCATTTAGGAAGGATGAATTTACATCCTTATGATAAACTTCGATATTTTTGGAAGATGCATAAGCTAGAATCAACTTGATTTCTTCCATTCTGGAAATTGGGGAAAAGGTCTCTTCAAAATATATACCTTCAACCTGAGCATATCCTTTACATAACAATCTTTCTTTGTTACTGGTAACCTGTCCATCCTCATTCAATTTGTTTTTGAAGACCCACTTTGTACCAATCACATTCTTGTTCTTCGGCCTTGGAACCAGTTCCCAAGTGTCATTCTTCTCTATCTGATCTAAATATTCATCCATAGGTTTGATCCAATATTCATCCTTGTTGGCTTCTTCAAACTTCTTAGCTCAATTGTGGATAACAATGCTAGGTGTTGTTGTTTTGGTGAATGTATTCTTCTTCGAGTTTCAACTCTTGTATATTTATTTCCAATGATTTGTTCTGGAGGATGATTTTTCTGCACTCGTATTCTAGGTTTCTTTGGAGTTACCTAAGTATCTTTATGTTCTTGCTCTACTTATGGATTCTCTTCTTCTTTCAAATATTCTTCATGATCATTTTCCACTAAATATTTGCTTCTTTCTTTTATCTTTCATCCGCTTGTCTCATAAATTTTCACATTGATACTTTCCACTATTATGCTAAGTCTTAAATTGAAACATTTGTATTCTTTTATTTTGCTTCAGTACCCAACCAATATGCCTTTATCAAATTGAGAGTCAAAATTTTCAATCTTTCCATATTCTCTCTTGATATAAAATTTGCTTCCAAACACTCTAAAATGCTTCACATTTTTTGTTGTTCCTTTCCAAAGCTCGTAGGGACTCTTATCATTGTTATTTTTGAGCATTCCCCTATTCTAGATATGAACTGATGTATGTACTACTTGTACCCAAAATATGTCTTTCAACTTGGATACTTTCAACATGGTTCTGTATATTCTCTGCACTATTTTGTTCTTCCATTCGACAACTCCATTTTCTGAGGTGTCTTCTAATAACTATTTCTTTATCCCATGTTTTCTACAAAAATATATGAATTCCTTTGATTTAAACTCTCTTCCATTGTCTCATCTCAAACACTTGATTTTTTATTCAGTTTCAGTTTCGACCATTTCCTTTTATATATTGAAGTGTTCAAATGCCTCTGACTTCTTTCTGAGAAAGAAAATTGCATTCATCCTTGTGTAGTCGTCAACTAGTATCATAAGGTATAGTTATCCATTCAATATTTTTGTTCTTGTAGGTTCACAAAAATATGTATGTACACTATCTAGTGGTTTTTTTGTGGAGTATTCCTTTGATTTGAATTTGGTCATGGTTTGTTTTCCCTATAGACAATGCTTGCATAGAGTTTTTGTTGGCTTTGAGATCTTGCACATTTTTCTTACTGATTCTATTATGTTGATTTTGACAATATTATCAAAATTATATGATCCATTCTTCTGTGCTAGAGCCAAATTTCATCATCCTTTCCTAGGAAACATCTTTCCTTTCCAATTTCATTTAGTACATATATGTTTCTTGGAGTTTTTTTAGCTGTAGCCACCAATTTTCATGATACTACTTTCTTTATCTCGCATTTCTCTGAGTCAAACACAAGTTTGTGTCCTTGATCACACATTTGACTTACACTTAGTAGATTGTTATTCATGTCTTTGACCAGTAGTACATTTTCTTCCTTGGCATCCTTGCTTCCAAGATTGAATGTACCCTTTCCTTTAATTTTGGTTGAGTTGTCATTACCAAATGAAATTGATCCATCTATTTCCATTTTCATAGTTAGAAATATATCCTTATCAACTATCATGTGCTTTGAGAAACCATTGTCAACATACCATCTGCATTTCTAGTGTTGGGTTTATAGAGAAAGCAAGCATTCTTCAATGTTGAATTGATCCTTCTTCCTTACACATATCCCTTGTGGTTCCTTCTTATGACTGTTGATATTCTACTTTGGTTCCCTTGGAGGAATAGTCAGTCTGTAATCTTTAGCCATGTGACCAAAATTGTTGCATTTGTAGCATTCTACTTCATTACTCAAGGATTCAAATCTGTTGTAATTTTTTCTTTGTGCTTCATGAGGTCTTTTTGGATAAGAATTTCTTGTGTAGCCTTCATAGTTGCTTCTACTCTTGATATTGGCTCTACAATTCACAACTTTGTGCCCAAATTTATTGCATGAATAACATAAACCAAGAAAAAGAGTTTGATACCCGGGGGTGGGAGATATTCTGAAAGGTGTTTCTCTTCTAAATCCTTCTTCTTCTTGAGGTATTTCCATTTCTTGCTGCTGCTCATTCTAAATTCTGAATATTCTAGGTGGTGCATTGTCTATGTAATATTCTTCTTGGTTGTTCTTGCCTTCTTCCATTTTAGGAGAGCCTCTGACTATTTCTACATAAATTCTTTGTTCTGCTTCTTATTCTGTTGTTTTCGATCTTGAGCCTTTATCTTTTTGAATGTATCCTAGTCTGGATTTGTCATAGTATGGACTTTGACTACTAATGATCTCATCCAATATTCAAGTGTTGTTCTACTGCATGTCCTTCTTTTGAAGATCTTTTCTTAGAGTGACCATTTCTTCTTCCAAGCCTTCAATCATCTTGTCCTTATCTTCCAACTGAGTTTTGAGTGCTTGTTTAATTGTTTTGTCTTCTTCTACCTGGATTTTTAACTTCATGATCATCTGCTCGACCTATTCTGAGTTGGAATTTTGAAAACCTTCTTTCCTCTTTAGTTTTTTCGTGAGTGACTTGATTGTCTTTATTTAATTCCTTAGCTCTTCTAAGGCACTGATCAATTCTACTTTGAGATCAAGTTCTCTTTATTCTTCAGAATCTTGTTTGGAATATTTTACTGCCATGAAGAGTACTCTTTCTGTATCACTGCCACTATATTCATCCTTGTTTGATGAGGAATTGTCTTCCTTGGTGAAATTTTTTTTCTTGAAGAATTTCTTTTTGTTTCTTCTACCCTTTTGATTTTTCTTTTTCTTCTTAGGGTATTTTTATTCATCACTTTAATTATTCTTATGGGGAAATTTATAAGAAAAATGACCAATACCACCACATTTAAAACATTTCAATGGAAGCATACCTTTGTATTTACCGGTTTCTTAGGGTTCCTCTTTGTAACTTTCTTACGAAGTTTTCCATTTCTTCATCATCATCTGAATCATCGCTGCAACTACAATATGACTTTGGCTTTTGCTTTCTCTTTTTATTTGTCTTCTTGGATGGTTTTAATGCTACTTCCTTTGTGACTAGGTTTTTCTGTTCTATTCTCATTTCATAGGTGGTGAGTATCCCATGTTGCTTGTCCATGCTCAAGGTGTCTAGATATGTTCTTTATTATAGGTATGAAATATTTAGATCAAATATAATAAGTAGATACCTTAATACATTTTGAATGATGATTGTTTCCTTCATCTCTTCTCCCAAACCTTTAATGGTATTAACTATTTCATCAACTCGCAGAAAGTAGGCTGCAATTTCTTCATCTTCCTTAATCTTCAATTGTTCCAACTTAGCTCTAAAGGTTTGGATTTTATCTCCCTTGACTTTAGAATATCCTTCATAAATATTTTGAAGCTTATCCCAAAGGTCCTTTGTAGAATAAAAATGCATAACCTTAACAAATACTAAATTAACAAGACTGTTTAGAATAATACCTTTAGCCTTTGAGTTGTTTTATTCGAGTTTATTTCCATCCTTATCTGTTGGGGGAGTGGATGGTACTTTGTATCCATCTACTACTACTCACCATACCTAAAATCCTTGTGCTTGTAAAAAAGTTTTCATACTTGTACTCAATAATCCATAAGTCGGACTGCCAAATATTGGTGCTCCAATCTTAGCATATTCCATGGTATCCTTCCATTGGTTAGACAACTTATTGAAGGACCTGATCTGATACCAATGGTTGGAATATTAAGAAGGGTGGTGAATCAATATTAGCACTTTTATTACTTTTAACCACAATGCATATTATTCAACAATGTTCATAATTTTATGTTTATCATTCAATATATATCATCAATAGTATAATCATAAGTAGTATAACATGAACAATATCAAATAAAATTCACAGTACACCATAATTTATGTGGAAACCCAAATGGGACAAAACCACATAATGCTTTTCTTATATGTCAAGAAAATACATTCATTGGAAGCACCAACTTCCCATTTTCCAACTACAATTGGAAGGAGACTACAACCCCCTATTCTCAGGATTCAACCTAAAGGAGGCTATAACTCCCTGCATTCTTTGGCTCCAAATAGAAGGAGGCTACAACTCCCTGCATTCTTTGGCTCCAACCAGAAGGAGGCTATAACCCTATGAGTTCTACAACACCAACTAGAAGGTGGCTACAACCACCTACCCTTGCACCGTCCTATCTCCCTAAAATATAAGTGTAGACTCACTATCACTACCACTAATAATATCAATTGCAATGTCACCAATACATCAACCAACCTGCCACTGTCACTATTACATCAGTATGTGACTACCATTGTCACATCAACCAACGTGTCACTATCATTATTTCATAAACCAACCTGTCACTAAAAATCAACCAATCATCCAACATGTCACTGTCTCTGTCACTGATATACCATCATCAACCAACTATACCCATATCCACTCACATGGATTCCAAAACCATCACCACATCATGTACATCAACAATGTACATCAACTTGTTCCATACCATGTACATCAACCATGTACACAAATATATGCCAAGTGTAGATACCATAACATCAATAATGAGCAAACAATCATATATCAAATCATGTACCAAATACTAGAACATAAATCATATGAAGAAACCATACCATATTCCATCAACATGTAATAGACCTGTACCATATCATCAATGAAGTTCCTCAAAGAACCAATGCATGTCCCTCATGCCACCATACATTAAGGGTATCCCTCAACCATGAACAACCATCTCAAAGATATGAATCAAAACAACCATATCATAAAATAAACCAGATACAAGAGTGCTCCTTACTCAACCATGTAGGCAAGTTATACCATAACCATGTGCCAATAGTAAACATGCCAAATATGCCTCAAGCATACACCATATCATAACCAACCATTACCTTCAAAACAAGTAGATAAACATACTGATATTTTTGTAGCTGACTTGATACACTGAAATCATGATTTGGAACTTATATTCTGACCTCAAGGAATGAGAACAAGCATTTCCCCCCAATTTTTCTTGTCCTTGCGGGACTAATAAATCTTGTCTTGTGGGGCCTTGCGTGATGTGTATACTACAACCCGTGGGGATTCCTCACGAGAAACTAGTAGTCTAACCCACGAGGATCAGTAAAACTAGGGTTCCTTAGAGATTCACACTCACCACTATAATTACGAAACTACCATACTCCTCAGTCTTCACTACCTCAGATTTTGATGTCACAAACGTAGCCAAAAGATCACAAGTTCACTAGAATATGTTCAATATAATTAATGAGTGAAAGTGTTTGTGAATGAATCTTAGAGGTGTATTTATACTTTTGTTGGGTAACCTATTTCCTTAAACTTATGGGCTTCTTAGCTTTATTTTTACAACCACTCTACCCTTTCATTAAATACTTGTAACAAACTAGGGGCTTCTTGACCATTCTTCAGAGCTTCTAACTTCACAAGGACATAACTCCTCAACTGTGAGGAACTGCGTGGCATACCACCTATCAATGGAAACAAAATGACAAGGAATATCCATCCATGCATGAGTTAACTTAATTTACTCCATCCTTCATGACCTAATTCCATGACCACCTACGAGATCCTTAACCATACTTAGGGGTTTCCTGTAGAATTATTCAAAGAGTCTTCCCATGAGGGCCATGCTTAGAGCTATGCCATAAGGGGATCACATTGGAGACTTCTCCAAATACACCCATCACATCAGTTGAAATTAATTCACTACTCATTGACATCAATTAAAACCAATTGTCCAACATGGCAAACTAACAATTACTTCAATCTTAGTAGGGTCAATCTGTATTCCTACAACAGACACATGGTGACCCAATATGATCTCCTCAATCATGATCATAATTTTTTGTTGTTGTTAAGTGTTATATTTTTTTCTCTACACCTTTTTATAAAATTCTTGAGATTAGTTAAAGCCTCCTCAAAAGAATCAATGAATGTGGTGAAATAATGCATATATACCTCCATGCAATCATGTAATAAATTAGAGAAATAACAAGTACCGCTCGCTGGAAAGTAGTTGGTGTGTTACATAGGCCAAAGGGTAAACCTTGTAAGCATAGGTCCCCCATGGGAAAGTCAAGGTAGTCTTGTCATGGTCTTATCGAGCGATCTAGATATGGTTATAACCACTAAATCCATACATAAAGGAAATATATGTCTTCCCCGCTAGTGTTTCTAGGACTTGATCTATAAAATGTATGTGAAAGTAATCTTTCAAGGTTGGTTTATTTAGTTCCCTATAATTGATGCACAATATCAATTTCCCATCATTTTTAGGGAAAATAACCAAGGGGGATACCCACTAGCTCTCAAAAATGGGGTAAATGAAGCCTACATTGAGTAGTTTCTGCAATTCCTCTTTTACTATTTCTCTCAATTCTAGATTCATTCTCCTATCTGGTTTCCTAATTGGTGTAGCATTTTCTTGCATGTAAATTTGATGAATGTAGGGATCCCAGTGAGTTCCTTTCATGCTAGTATATTCCCATGAAAAAATGTCTGAATATTCCCTCAAAACCTGAATTAATTTTTCTTCATGTGAACTATCTAATGAAACACTAATCAAGGTTTTTCTAGGAAGAATCTCTACAGTTTTGCTACCAGATTCAAAAATTGAGAAAATGGGAAATGTTGATAGAAAGTCAAAGTCTAGTTCTCTTGAGGTGCATGTTTCTTGAAAATTTTGTTCTAATAGGTGGTCTATCAAAGCCTAAGACCGAGAGGAAGACCGCTCCCCAAAATACTGAGGATAATATGGGTTTGAAATATAATGGTTAATCATATTTTCATTCATGCTTTTCTTAAAGCTCATCGCTTGTGCTATTGTCAAAATAGGATGAACTGTTCCTTCCTCATTATCATCCTCAGCAGGTCACAATGCGTATTCTAGTTTAGATGTAGTTTTTGCAGGGGGTAAAGTGTAATTAATTTAATTTTTGTGCTGTGTTATCGTCATATTTCCCAATCTATATATAATAAAGGCATCTGTCGTGGCCAACAAAGGCCTTCCTAGAATCAGAGGGTGTCCACCTAAATTTTATTTTGGATACACCCCACAAGAGAGGGATCAAGGGAGGGATAGAGGGAGGTTGAGAGAGAATTAGAGGGTGGGAGAGGGAGGATTGTGGAGAGAAGACAAAGAAAGTGAGTGGGGTAGTGAGTGTTATAATATTGTGCTCATTTAACCATAGACGATGTCAAAATATTGTCACCCAACCATAGGCACAAATCCACCCCTGAGAACCTTAACCTTTGACAGAAAGAATGATTCCAGGAAGAAACACTAGACCTAAAGATAACCAAGAGAGAGAGTTCACCTTTCTCCAAAGTTAGTGCACCAAGTAGAAAGCCCCAAACCACAGACCAAGACACTGCAGTCGTTGCAACTACACTATTCCTCTATACTTGCACACCACTTTCTTGAGTGTGAGCGTGCTTCCAAATGAGCTCAAGTTCCTTCTATTTATACTAATCTGGCCAAGTGAACAATTGTCTCTTCAAGAAGGGCTGACCTGTCCTTTTCTGCATATAATACTTCAATATTACTTATTTTGCTGAGCCGACTTGTTTTCTGGGGTTTTTACACATCTATTTAGGTTTTTCTCTTGTTTATGAAATATTCTATTCTAGTCAAAGGTTTATCCATGGAGGTTAATACCTCCCAAAACTACCAAAACATCAATGTAACATCCCACTCTATTGAGCACACTTTTATTGACATATTATTTGAGGACACTTACGTGCAAGTGATCCATTTATAGTATATTATGATTTTGTTTTGATTATCCTCAAGAAACTCGTCAATAAAATTTGTCAATAGAGCCCCACTACAATTATCCTCATCATCATTCCATTTGATTTTTTCCTTCGTGCATTTTCCTAAACTCTTGATGAGATCCGTTGTCTCGTAGTGGTAATTTTGGATAGAAGGAGATAACCTTGTAACCGTTTAGAGGGTCATTGTTTCCTCCTGTAACAATCTCCAAGAGGGATAGTTACATTGATTTATAATTGTAAAGTGGATGACATAATTTTAACAAGTGGTTAAATTATGATTTTTTTTTACGATCCTATATAATGCCTTAGACATCCACAAGTGGTTACGAGTAAATTTTAACCACTTGTTAATTTTAACAAGTGATTTATAATCCTATATAATGCCTTAAACATTGCACGATGTAGTTCAAAAGGCCCTCATAACTGAGGAAGAACTGAACAATGGGGGTCATGGCACGACTCCTTCTAAACTGACTGTACATACGACATCAAGAGCACAACAACATCAAACACCAACCAAATAAACTTTTGGGCATCGAGATACAACCAGAGGACCTATGTTATCGACACCGAGACGAAAAAATCCTCAGCAGAGGACTCCTTACAGAGGACCATGACAACAACAACAACATCGTTCGCAATAGTAGGAACATTTTAGGCCTGCTCAACAGAACAAACCAAGATCACAGAATGTTAGGCCAACAACTTCTACTTCGGGGACTAGGAGCATTGGAGCAAAGACTGGATTCTAGACATGTGGAGAGACACATTACCAGTAAGACTGTCTGATTCAGAAGGCCAGAGTGACTAGATCATCAGGACCCACTACTATTGGAGATTTGGGCAAGGCCCAAAGGATACACGCAATGGTGAACAACCGCAAAGCCGAGCACCAATCCACTGTGCTTGAGAAGTTAGGTATGATCATTGACCAAAATTTTAGTATCTTGATAGATCCAGGTGCTAAAGAGAGATTTATTTCTAGTGCAACACTTAAGAGAATTAAGGTAAAGGTAGATGAGCAAGATGAGTTCAGATACGTAGAAATGGTATCTGGTGCCAAACAAAAAGTTGGAGGAAAGGTTACAGACTGTAGCATTAATTTGGTATATTTTGTAACGAAGGCCAACTTATAAGTCACAATATTAGGATCTTATGACATAGTGATAGGTATGGATTGGTTGGAATTGCATGATGCAATACTTAACTGTAAGACAGAATGATTAATTTTGATGGCTGATTTGGGATAGAGTAGAGTAATTGTAGAAAGAAACCAAGGAGTGTCCTTGAGGTTTATTTCTTCCCTACAATTGCAGAAGAGTATGAGAAAGGTATGCAATTTATATGCAATCTTATCACTAAATGAAAAGGGCGAGGCATAAGGATTAGAAAACCTTCCTGTAGTACAAGAGTTTGCAGACGTATTTCTAGAAGAGTTTCCAGGTTTACTGTCCGAAAGAGAGTTGAAGTTTACAATAGACTTGAAACCTTGAACTGAAATGATAATGAGGATGCCTTACCAGATGTCAATGCCTAAATTGCAGGGGTTGAAAATGAAATTGAAGGAGTTGTTGGATTTGGGACTTATATGTCCAAGTGTGTCATTTTGGGGTGCGCCAGTGATTTTTGTGAGAAAGAAGGATGGATCATGGAGACATTGCATTGACTATCGTCAATTGAACAAAGCTACAATCAAGAACCAATATCCTTTACCAAGGATTGAAGATTTGTTTGATCAGATGAAGGGAGTGACGATGTTTTTGAAGATTGAATTGAGATAAGGATATCACTAGTTATGGATTAAGGAGGAATATATCCCTAAGACCGTGTTTAAGTTGATATTCAGACACTATGAGTTTACAGTTTTACCATTCGTATTGACAAACGCCCTGGGGGTATTCATGAGTTTGATGAATGGGGTGTTCCAAGAATACTTGGACAAGTTTGTCCAAGTATTTATTGATGACATACTGATTTATTCTTGGACAAAAGAAGAGCATGACAAACACTTAATATTGGTCCTACAGTGTCTACAAGAAAAAAATTGTACGGGAAGCCATCAAAATATTATTTTTACCAATCAAAGATTCATTACTTGGGACATATCATATATGGTGAAGGTATTGCTGTGGATCCAATGAAAGTAGAGGCCATTATGGAATGGATAACACCGAAAAATGTATAAGAAGTACGTAGCTTTATTGGTTTAGCAGGATATTACTGACGATTCATCGAAGATAGCAAATCTAATCATGGAATTGCAGAAGAAAAACAAGAAGTTCGTATAGACTGAGAGAGGCGCAGAAGAATTTTAAAAGCTCAAAGATTTGTTAACGACAATGCCAATACTAAAGGTCCCCGACATGGACAAGGAATTCTTAGTATGCATAGACACATCAAAGGAAGGTTTAGGAAGTGTTTTGATGAAAGACGGTCGAGTGATCACCTACATTTCAAGGAAATTGAGAAGGCATGAGGAAAATTATGCAACACATGACTTGGAGTTATTAGCAATTGTATATGCCTTAAAAGTATGGAGACAATATTTGGTTGGACGAAAATTTGAATAAAGATAGATCATTGTAGATTGCAACATATATTTATGCAGAGTGACTTGAACGGTGATAGAGACATTGGTCAAAATTACTTAGAAAATACAACTTTGAGATTTCTTACATTAAAGGAATGGTGAATAGAGTAGCAGATGCATTGAGTAGGAGACCACACATCTTATCGGTAATACTGCTTAAGAAGAATCTTCGAGAAAACATTATATAGCCTTACAGATTGACAATGATTGGTACAAGGATGTTAAGAATAGTATTGGACAATATACCATGATGGTACCGAAGTATGAAGGTTATTCTTTTGACAATGACAAATTGATGAAGTATAACAACATAATTTACGTACCACCTAACAATGAATTAAGTATTTTGACTCTAAGAAAAGTTCATCGAGCAGTATACATGGCTCACCCAGAAGTTACAAAGATGAAGGCAGACCTTAAGCCTTTATTATTCTGGAAGGGAATGAAAGTGGACATAGTTAGTTACATGGCAAGATGTCTAGAATGTTATCAAGTGAAGGGTGAATATAGAATCCAACAAGATTATTATAGCCACATGCTATTCTTGAATCAAAATGGGAGGTCATTTCGATGGATTTTATTGTGGGATTGCCACGGACAACAAGGAGACATGATTCAATTTTTGTGGTAGTTGACACTATGACAAAGAGTGCACACTTTATTCCAGTATATACGATGTATAAGGTGCCAGACACAACTAGAGTATTTTTCAGTGATATTGTGAGATTACATGGTGTACCAATAAGAATCATATCCAATCGAGGATCAGTGTTTAAAAAACAGTTTTGGATCAGTTTCCAAGAGTCCTTGGGAACGCGGTTGAATTTCAATACAACGTATCACCCTGAGACAAATGGAAAAATAGAGAGAATGAACCAAATTTTGGAGGATATGTTGCGTATGTATGTAATGGACCAACAAAAATGTAGGGAAGACTTCTTTCCATAGGTAGAATTTTCATACAACAATAGTTACCAGAGCACGATTAAGATGACACCGTTTGAGTTTCTTTACAGGCGATCATGTCAGACGCCATTGAGTTGGGATCGACTTGAGGATAGGGTCCTTGTAGAACCAGAAGTGATCTAAGAAATGGAAGAACATATGCAATCGATAAGACAAAGGATTAAATAAGTGAATGATAGACATAAAAATTAAGCTGATGTGCATCGCGTTGACCATAGTTATGAGGTTGGTGACAAAGTTGTTTTGCGAGAAAAACCACACAAGAGTTCGATCAAGTTTGTTAAGGGTGATAAACTCTCTCCTAGGTTTTTTTGACCTTTTGAGGTTGTAGAAAATAAGGGACTCATGGCTTATCGAATAACCTTGCCCAATTATTTGAGGCATATGCATGATGTATTTCATGTATCTGTTTTACAACATTATTTTAGTGATTTGTCACATGTTATTGACATGAGTTCTTTGCAGGTGTCGAATGAGGGTTCTCTCATGGAGGATCCAATCGAGATTCTGGACCATTGCATTCAACAACTACAACTTTGAATAGTCGATCAGGTCAAGGTCCAATGGGACAACTATAATCCAAACTCAGCTACCTGTGAGGATGCATATAAGATGCGTCAACAATTTACTTACTTGTTTGACAGATTAGATATGTAGATCTATGTCAGATACATTTGTTTACTCACATTTATATACTATACAAACATCGAGACGAAGTTCAAAATAAGAGGGGGTGTATGTAACATCCCGCTCTACTGATCACACTTTTATTGACATATTCTTTGATGACACTTGCGTGCAAGTGATACAATTATGGTATATTATGATTTTGTTTCGATTATGAGTTATATATGATTATGATGATGTATTGTGAATTATTGTTAATTTGATGTATATGTATTGACAAATACTATTGATGAGTTTCCTAAGTGTGCATGACACGTGATGGGTTATGGATGCTGATGGCATCAATGGACTTCCTTGGACTCTGGATTGAGTCAGAGAGTGTATTGTATTTTGTTTGAGTATTTCATTTTATGCTCATATGACATATGATTGATTACAATATGATTTATGTATATGGATTATTGACACTATTTTTGTCAGTGGATGCAGGCTTGACGATGATTTCTAATCCGAATCACATAAGGAGTAAATTGGTTATTCACAGAAAGTAGACATTGATGGAGAGGTGTGGCAACATACCTGTCACAACCTACTATAACTCTCATCATGGCTTGAATGATATGTTAATGATTAAATAGTTTGATAGGTCCACGATGTCATGAGGGCAGATTGAGACAATCGCTCATGAATATTTCTAAGGGGTTCACAATAAGGCAGAGTCCTTATTCCTTAGAAGCCCTTAGTATCTCACAAGGTCGACCGAATGAAGTGTTGACTCCAAGGGTCAAAAAAACTTCCAAAACTAGTCAAAGGAGAGTGGCACCCTTGGATCACAAAGTTTCATCTTGAAGGGAACGTCATGTAATTAAAACACGAGTCAATAAATCTATGTGGCCTACAAAACATTTAAAAATTTATACCTTGTTAGAATTAAAATAATTAATTAGTCAGTATAATATAAATCCTACCAAAATTCTAAGCCTAAGTCTAAGACTAAGTCTAAATCTAAATTTAAATAAATGACTAAATGAATTATGAAATAAGTTAAAAGATTTGAGAATATAATCAAACTTTATGAAAAAGGGGAATACAATTTAAAGTTTAGAAAAATGCACATGTCTGCATGAAATTAATAAAATGGATTTTAAAAAAATAGAAGAAATAATAATATGAGAGAATAAGCGTACACATGGAATATAATATTTAGTCAATCTACCACTATTCTAACTAGAAGAAGACTCCTAATCCAACTCTAACTAAGATCTACTTAGGAGAAACTCACTAAATAAGAATTTGGGGAACAAATAGACAACTAAGAGAGAAAATAGGAACACATTGGGGAATGTGAGAGAAATTTGATTTTTAAATAAAATAAAAATGGTAATTAGTTGTGCAACTTGGGGAGAGAGTGACAAGTGTGTTGGTTAATAATCATAATTAATTTAATCCGAAGAGTTAATTATTTGTGTATGAGGACATGTGTCAGTGAAGAAATTTCTATAAAACAAATAGTGTAGAAGGAAAATGGATCTCACTTTTTCTTGGTAATGTTATGCTGCCAAAATTTTGTGGACTGTGTTTTACTTGTGAGAGTTGGGATACCAAGCTTGTAGAAAGAGTGGAAACTCTTCCTTGCGAGGCAAGACTTGGGGCTATTGTTTGTTATTTTTTTGTGTGTGGCCCCTTTGCGGCTCGAAGGGCTATGGGGGAAGAAGAGTACCCCTAACGTTGGATGGGAGGTACCAGTGAAGTATGGTTTAGAAAGAAAACGTAGTCCGATTATGTCACCATGGATCAAACTTCATTTGAGAACATGACCAAAGACCAAAGAGGAACTTCGCATATCGGATTCATAATTTTCTACGATATTCTTTTACAATTGGTTAATGGATGATTTAGTGAATGACTAAAATTATATACAATTGTATTTTTGAATTGACTATTTAATTCAATGCAGTTATTTTTTACATTTTATATTGAATATGTGTATGGTAATACTAGTAGAATCAGGTTCTATCTTGTGTGTAGTAATATGTTCTACACATAATAAAATGGTTATATTAAATCTACAAATCAATAGAACACCGAGTATTTACATCAGGTTTTGTTATTGATTATGGTTTTATAAATTCCGTTACAAAAGAAAAAATAATCCTGATGATCAAATGAGGCTGGCGAATTTAGAACAGTCCATTGAATTGAATTGTTGAACTGTAATTCACAAGATCTATTAATCAAGAGAAACCACGATTGGGTATAATTCTTTGAATTTGTGTTGTTTATTTTGCAACTAGCTCTTCTGTAATTGGAAGGTAAACTACGATTTTAGCTTCTACTGATTTTACACAAATAAGTTCAATTCCAGGTTAGCTGGTTGAATTAAATGCACTTAAAAAATAAATTTTGTTGTGAATTGAACTCTGTTCGTTTGCTACTTTTGAAGGAACCTTGAAAATGGAATTGTCTTTCGAGATGTAATGTATTTTACAGGCTTTTAGCATTCTTACAGCTCTTTGAACGTGCACAAATTTGTCAGTTTTAGGAATAAATGGTTGCACATAGATGGTAATAACCAATATCTTTTTCTATATAAAAATCTTTATAGTTTTCGCCTGTAAAAATATCCAAGTGTTATAGTTGCATTAATTTATAATCATAGAGTGGATGACATAATTTTGACAAGTGGTTAAATTATGAAATTTTTTTACGAGTGTTTTCTTGAGTTTAAGCCCACCGATCCTCCTAAATTATATATGTAAGGGACTCACTAGGATTACAAGTAAGTTTTATAGTAACTAGATATTAAGAGAAACTCTTTAATAGCTGATTGATCAAGATGTTTGTTGAGTTTTCCAATGTCATATATTTTTCAATCTCATGTTACAACGACTCTCAAATAAAAACTTTTACAAGAATTTTCAATAAATTAATGTGTCCAATTACTATTGTTAATAGATAAATATAAACTTTAAGCAAACGAGAATTAATAAATTTGTGGGTTTTCAGGTGGTGGAATTTTAACTCCGAAATTGTGTCTCTATTATGTTGAATAATTGCGTTAGCTTTTATTCAAAATTTATGCAAGAGCATCTTTCCACCTTAGCAGGTGCGCCAACAAGCCAACACGCAGGCATGCATTGGAAAAACGGAGAGGCTCCGACCCTCCCATTTTTAAATTTGAAATATGACCCTATACGGAGTTATGTGTAAGGTTGAGTAAATCCAAGACCTGCATTTTTACAGGTAGTGGATACGTTCGTCTTAATGGTTGAATGTAAGAAGGTATAGATCTGAGTCAAGTCTGGATCTTCATTCATTCTAATGAGCCATAGGGATAAGGTGTATTAACTATGACAGTGATGGCACTAAGGAGGTGGAAAGGATAGGCTCGATGAGCCCATTTTTTGTAAAATATCAATGTATTAAATAGAGAGAGAGAGAGAGAGATAGAGAGATAGAGGGGGTAGTAGTAGGAGGAGAGAGTTGTAGAAGAGAGCTCAAGAGAGGAGATGAAGCATTGAGACTCTGTTGCAGTCCAGCCTTTGTAAATATCTATATAGACATCCATAGATAATACAATTTTTTTTTTCCTGTCTATGAGGTTCCTGTCTATACTTATCTGGTTTCTGTATGGTGTTCTCATTGTCTGAGTTCATTCGAGTACCTGTGATGTTTTCTTTCCATTTTCTCTATTTTATGTGTTCATATGCATGAGTATGTTTTCATGGCATGGGTGGAAACCTGTGAGGTTTAGATACGTTTCAATTGTTTCTCTTCTTGAAAGCTTCATTACAAGGAGTGCATAGTGCCCGCAAGGACTGCGAAGGCCGAGTCAAGTTCGACTCTGAAGCTGAGGGGAAATAACTTGAAATTTTGCAGATATTTGGTGCAAGGAGTGCACAGTGCCCGCAAGGAGTGCACATGCCGAGAGTCACTGATAGGAATATAAATCTTAGGAGATATTGAGGGGAGTTTTTGCAGAAAGCGTGCAAGGAGTGCACAATTGCTCAGAGGAAAGTGAAGTTTGAAGAAGTCCCGTGAAAGGTGTGCATAGGGCCAACACTGAGCTAAGTGTTGAGGAGTGAACTAGTAGAGTGCAAAGAGTGCATGAAAGGTTTCTAAAGACCCTTGGAGTCTCGAGGTGAACAAGTGAAAGGAGTACACAAGAGGAACTTAAGAAGATATTCTAAGTTTGAATTTTCCAAGCATTTGGGAGGAACTGCAGAGGAAGTGTGCCAAGGTCTGTAAAATCCATAGAGGAACAAAGCTCAGAAGAGATAGTGGTTGACATTCTCGTAAGAGGGAGGAAAGGTGCATAGAAGGGAGGAGCTACAGGAAACGCTGAAACGGTGGCGTGGAACGATCTGGACCATCAGTTAGGAGTCCAGTTGGAGAAGGAGTGCACATAGAGGTAACCAGGTCCCCACCATTGGATGTGGCTGTAGGCTACAACAACTGTTAGATCGAGAGAATTTTCATGAAGGATAACCGTGGAAGTCCTTCGGACTTAGCACATTCGGGAGTATTGAAACACAAAAGAGTGGGGATTGTTGAAGTTATTCCAGATATAAAAAGTATGCAGAACAAAAATAAAATGCTAGAAATGGTAGATGAACAACAATATAACAAGAATAACACCACAATAATACTGAAATGATAACAAAATAAAACCAGAAAGATCACTTCGATTACTGAGAGAAATGTTCACAGGCCTCTTCGAGGGGGCAACCTCTAGTCGAGCAGATCTCTATTACAATAATATCCAAGGCAGGGTTCACATACCCTCGACTCCTACTTATACTAAATATGTCTATCAAGAGAACCATCTAGAGGAAGATCCTTCTAGAAGCAGAAGCTTCTATTAGGTATTCTTACATTTGATTTATTCTACCTTATTGCAAGGCCTTATTAATATTGACCTTTATTACATTGGAATACATTGTTGTACCTACGTAAGGGGTTAGGTCCCTAACATGTCTGCCCCNCATGTCTGCCCCCTTAAAAACAACCTTGTCCTCAAGGCTTGAGATGTGGAAATTGTTGCAGAATGGTAGTTGGTTCCCAAGTGGCATCTGCTGGAGTTGTATCTTTCCACTGGACTAACACTTCCTTTATGGTTCACTGATGCAGGTGGCGCTCACACTGGTCCAAAACTTCTTGTGGTTGTAGCCAAATGGAGCCTTCTTCGTCCAACTCGAGAAGGTTGGTTTGAGTTTGGCACTTAGTTCCAATCACCTTCTTCAAGCATGAAACATGAAAAATAGGATGTAGCTTAGAATGACTGGGCAAAGCTAACTGATAGGCCACCTGCCCCACATGCTTGAGAGATGTATAAGGACCATAAAATTTGGGCCCCAGCTTCTGACAATGGTCAACCTTGAGGGAATTTTGCTTCTAAGGTTGCAGTCGAAGAAACACCTGATCCCCTTCTGCAAATTGATGTTCAGAGTGACCTTGATCTTCTTATTGCTTCATGCGATTATGAGCCATGACCAAATTCTCTTTGAGGGCATGAATAATAGCCTCTTGAACTGTAAGTGTTTGGTCAACCGCCCGGACCTTCGAGACACCTAGTAAATATGAGAGGACTGAAGGTGGCTTTTTTCCATAGATCGCTTCAAAAGGAGTCATGCATGTAGATGTATGGTATGAAGTGTTGTACCAACATTCAACTAGGGGTAACCATTGAGCCCACTGATTTTTCTTTTCCAATGCAAAACACCTCAGATATGTTTCCAAATACTTGTTTACAACTTCAGTTTGACCATCCGTTTGGGGATGATAAGTTGTGCTGAGATGCAATTGGGTGCCTTGTAGCTTGAATAGTTCTTGCCAAAAATTGCTGGTGAAAGTTGGGTTGCGATCAGAAACAATAGAATGCGGCATGCCATGAATCTTAAAGACCTGATCCATGAAAATTTGAGCCACTGTGGATGTTGTAAATGGGTGTTGAAGAGAACATAAATGAGCATACTTGGAAAGGCAATCAACTACCACCATGATGAGTGATTTATTACCCAATTTAGGTAATCCTATAATAAAATCCATAGAGATATCCCTCCAAATAGCAAGTGGAATTGGAAGCGGTTGCAGTGTGCCTGAATATTTGACTGTTTCTCCCTTGTTGCATTGACACATATCACATTCGACCACAAAATTATGAACGTCTTGTTTCATACCATCCTAGAAAAAAGAACGTTTGAACCTGTCATAGGTTTTGGTAAACTTGGAGTTCCCAACTGTGGGTGTAGCATGAAGCTCAAAAAGCACCGTGGATTTAAGTTTTCACTGTTTACTTAAATACAAATGGCCTTTGTATTGAAGCTCATCATGGAGCCATGAGTACCCTGGGGAAACTGGAGAATTGGACTGCAATTGTTGTATCAGATGCAAACTTTTGGGATCATGTAGCCATTGTTGGCGAACGGATTGGAGCCAATCTAGTATAATGAAGGAGAGAGAAAAAAGGAAGCCTTCATCTTCATATTTTTAGGAAAGTGCATGGACCACCACATTTTCTTTTCCTTTCTTGTAAATGATATCATAATCATATCCAAGTAGCTTGGTCACCCATTTTTGTCTCTCTGGGGAGGAAATGATTTGTTCCAGAAAATACTTGAGGCTTTGATGGTCTGTCTTAATTTGGAAGCATTGCCCCAATAGATAAGGGTGCCACAAATCAAAGACATGCAAAATAGCCAACATTTCCTTTTCATAGATTGATTTGCCCAAATTTCGTTTAGACAATTATTTGCTGGTAAAGGCCAAAGGCCTACCCTCTTGCATAAGGACACCGCCAATACCTTTCCCTGAAGCATCACATTCTAGGACACAGGTATTTGTGAAATCAGGAAGGTCTAGGACTGGAGTGGTGCACATGGCCATCTTCAAGGTTTGAAAACCCTGAGCAACTGCTGGGGTTCAAGTGAAATAATTCTTTTTAAGGAGTGTCGTGAGAGGTGCCACAATCTTTCCATAATTCTTAACAAACTTGTGATAATAATCTGTTAGGCTCAGAAATCCTCGCAAGCTTTTGAGAGTCTTTGGGTGAGGCCAATATTGCATAGCTTCAATCTTTTTAGGATCCACCCTGACGTCGTTCTTTCCAACAAGATGGCCCAAGTACTCGACTTCTGAGGTGCCAAAAGCACATTTAGATTGTTTCAGGAAAAGTTGGTGCTGAGAGAGTAGATGGTGATGAGAAAGGTGGTCTGTCCAGGTTTTACTATAGATGAGGGTATCATCAAATAAAACTAAGACAAAATGATGGAGAAAGGGGTGAAAGACATGATTCAGGAGGCTTTGGAAAGTGGAGGGGGCATTACACAATCCAAAGGGCATGACCAAAAACTCATAGTGGCCCTCATGAGTTCTAAAGTAAGTCTTAGGAATGTCTACCTCTTTCATACAGATCTGGTGGTATCCAGAACGAAGATCAAATTTAGTAAAGAACTGGGCGCCACTCAATTCATCCAAGAGGTCATCAATGTCAGGAATGGGAAATTTGTCTTTAATGGTGAGTTTGTTGAGGGCACGAAAGTTAGGACACATGCGCCAATAAAATTATTTCTTCAGGACCATGACCACATGAGAAGAATAGGGGCTCGTACTAGGGTGGATAATGCCTGTGTTGAGCAGTTCTTGAACCATTTTCTCAATTTCATTTTTTTGGGAAAAGGGGTGACGATAGGGACTGATATTGGGAGGGAGGATTCCTGGTATAAGGGGAATGGAATGATCATGAACACCATGGGAAGGTGGGAGTCCCTGGGGAGTGGAAAATACCACTTGATGTTTAGAGAGGATGGATTGGAGGTCTTGAGACACAGAGGGTGTCTCAGTTTCCTGTATGGCATGGAGTTGGGCAATAATGCAAGAACGACCTTTTTTGAACAACTTTTCCATGTGATGGGAACTAATGATCTCCAGTGAACCGATGATGATGCCTTGGAACTTATATTTTTGGTCCTCCTGGTCAAATTGCATGGTTAATTCCTTGAAATCCATGAGAATGGGACCCAAAGTCCTTAGCTAATCTGCACCCAACACAATGTCACAACCACCCATGTTGATAGAAAACATATGATATTTCAGGTGGTAGTCACCAATTTGGAGACACACATTTTCACAATGCCCTCCACATTTCATGGAGCCACCATTGGCAATCATGATTTGGAAATTATTGAATGCATGGATATAACAATAAGTTTCTTGGGCAATGCGGTGATGAATAAAATTATGGGTGCTTCCACTATCAATGAGAATGATGACCTTCCTATGATTGATGTAACCAATTATCTTGATGGTTTGGGGAGCAAAGAAACTAGTCAGAGCATTTAGGGAAATGATCGGTTCTACTTCGGGAGGTTCTGAGGGAGGGGTTATGTCCGTGGTTTCAGGTGACTTAGACACAAGGGGAGTTTCAACATCCTCTTTCGAAACATCCTCCGAGATGGCCATAAAAATATTTTTTTCCTTACACTTGTGGCCTGAAACATAGTTGTCATCACAACTATAACAAAGGCCTTTGAGTTGGCATTCAACCATTTCATCTCTGGTCAATTTTTGGATCTTTAGTGGAGAAGAGGGAGTAGTGGGATTTATTGGTTTAGTGCGAGGAATAAAGCGGGGTTTCTGGTTTTGAGAAGATACAACCTGTTTTAATTCTTTAGCTCTTTTAGTAGCCTCCACCCAACTATGAGGTCGAGCCATGAGGACATGGGCACAAATCTCATCCTTGAGGCCACTGATAAAACATTTTCAGAAAAAGGCATCAAACATGCCCTCTATCTGAAAAGCCAGACGCTCAAAATAAGTTATAAAGTCTTCCACTGTTCCTGATTGTTTCAACTTTTTCAAACATCCTAAATGGTTGGTTTCAGTGTCAAAGCGTTCATAAAGCTCTTCCACAAAGTTTGTCCAAGCAATACATCCTTGATGGGAAGTTTTTCTCCATTTCCACCATTTCCAACATTCTTGATATAGATGGAGAACAAAATACCGAAGTTTGGCCAAGTCATCGGCAATGTCGTATAAAGAGAAATAATGTTCCATGTGGGTTACCCAACCAGTGGGATCCGAGCCATCAAATTTGGTCACATCCACCCGTGAAAGGTGTAGGTCACGCTGAAAGTGATGGGGATGAAAATGATGGGAATGAGAGGAAGTTTCATCTTCAGTATGTGGGGGTGGGTCAGATAAAGGGTTATCTATAGGGATATGAAGCTTGGTGCAAATCATCGAAACGGAAGATTCAAGATGGGTAGTCATGTCTTGTTTGAGTTCCTCGATTGAGGTGGAGATGGAGGACTGCATGGTTGTATTGATGGTGACAACATTGGCACTAAGCTGTTTCACTTCTTCTTGGGTCTCTGTGAAATTATATTGCAAGGTATTGAAGCAAGATTCCAAGTCTTGGCTACGGGTATAGGCCATGATGACGAGGGAACCACAATGGGGCGGGTGGGGTCAATTTTTTTTTCTTTTTTTCTGAAAAATGATATGTATGAATGTGATAAGGGTGAAGAGATAAATCCATTGGAATAGGTCTCAAATAATGGTGGAAAAATTTCCATATTTTTTTATTTTTTTTTTTATTTTTTTTTTATTTTTTTACACCTGCAGAGTTATACTCCGGTATGAAGAATACTGCAATGATGAAATTCCCAAATGCTTAACTAGGAAGAAATGTGTAGTGATTTGGCAACCCGAACACAGTTGCACGACAATAGATCTTGTCTGTTTTATTTTATTTTTTTGTTTACGTCCCCAAGGGTTAAGTATTCAAGGGTTCTACAGACAAGGGTTTTCCCTGTGCTATAGCTCTCTGATATACGTGCAGGGTCCAACAGTAGTACTCGGCCCAATATCATAGGGCACTAACTAAATAGGTTAGACCGTACCCTTAGCTATACTACTCGACTACCCAGGTACTAGAGAGTATCTTCCCGAGTGCTATTCTCGATGGCACTATAACAGTCAGGTAGTCGATCGATTTATCTACAGAGGGCTTTAGGAAATCTAGGTTGATCTGTACACATGTGCTGTCTGATGCGCTACCACTAGAAGGGGTACCAACAGGGGTTACAAGGGTGGCCAACAGATGTGCCCTTAAGAACCACTTGCATTTCCTTTGTGTATGAATCCATCAACTGTGGATTTATTCATGTAATGACCGATCTCTGTGGCTTAAAGATGTCGGAATACGTCTCTACCCTGGAAAAAATTTAACCCACAATTTCCTACCAAGGAAAGTGCTCTGATACCACTTGTAATATTCCATATATAAAAAGTATGTAGAACATAAATAAAATGCTAGAAATGGAAGATGAACAATAATATAAACAAAATAACACCACAATAATACTGAAATGATAACATAATAACACTAGAAAGAGCACTTCGATTACTGAGAACAATGTTCACGGGCCTCTTCGAGGGGCAACCTCCAGTCGAGCAAATCTCTATTAAAATAATATCCAATATAGGGTTCACATACCATCGACTCCTATTTATACTAAATATGTCTATCAAGAGAACCATCTAGAGGAATATCCTTGTAGAAGCGAAAGCTTCTATTAGGTCTTCTTACATTCAATTTATTCTACCTTATTGCAAGGCATTATTAATATTGACATTTATTACATTGGAATACATTGTTCTACCTACGTAAGGGTTTAGGTCCCTAACAAGTCCTAAGGCCCAAATTCGAATCGGGGGACATTCATTAAGGTGGTTCAGAGAACCGACCATTCACAAAGAAGCAAGTGCTGAGGGTTGTAAGTTTCTTGAATCTCTGAAAGCGAAGCACATTGTAGCAGTCGACATAAGGTATGCATGGTGGAAGGTAAGGCATGGACCAAAGGATAGATGCTCCAGGAGAATCAAGGTGTAGTGTATCAGAAACCTCCAAAACCCGGAGGCTCGAAATGTTGTGATTCGTTGATCCTAGGTAGGACAGGTGGCAGTAGATCCGAGGCTTCACGTGAAAGAACTTCAGAAATATTGGCGTGGAACAAAGTGAAATATTCGTGAAGTCATGAAGAGAGAAGTGGATATGGACCATTGGATCCATAAGGACATGTGGCAAAGATCGACGTGTTTCAGAGGAAAGGTACTCTGGAAGAAAGTAGAGAGAAGAGTGGGAGGATACCTAGAGGATCCGAAGCAATCCTGGCTATCGATTGGGACAGGAAACGTGGCGTTGGATTAGGACCTTCACTACTTTTTTGTTAGAAAGGAACAACATTAGGAATGAGTGGAGAATCACTGAAGGATCAGACCCATTGAGACTATTTGAGTTGTTCGTGGTTCAGAAGAGCTGGGCCGTCCATCCAAAGGATAGGTGTCAGCAGGGAGAAGCATTCGGAAGAGAGACAGTTTGGGGAAAACGATGTAAGGTGTTGAAGCCCAAACTCGCGAAGAGGATCGCAACAGTTGTCTATTGTAGGAGTGTGAGTTGTATATCCCGCTCGTTGTGTTCCCCGGTTCAGGGTTCATAGTAATAGGCGATAGATGTAGTTGAAGCAGCTGGAGTCCGAAGCTACGAAGCGCTGAGGACTTCAATTTTTTTTGACAATGAGATTTATTTTTAAATTATTTAACCTTGAATTCTAGGCTTGATTGTTAGAATAGGATTGATTAAGAGAATTATATACTTCATTGTTCCTTAGAACAATTGCCAGTCCTAAGACCTTAAATTGTTAAAATCAATAGGATGAATCCTGAATTTGAGCATTGATTATGTTTCTTGGAGGTCCTAACCTTCTAGGGTACATTGGGAGGGTAGATATCATTGTTATATTTATGTGATATGGTTGATCTATTAGTAACAATGATGTTGTAATTGATTCTTTTTTTTTAGTGATGTAGATGAGAATAACATGTGTAATATTGATGTATGTTATTGTCGCATAACTCTTGTTCTATCTGATGTTTCAAAAACAAATTACCATTACTGTACTCACTTGTTTTGATGTTGTAACAGAGGGGCCGTTACATATAGTATAAGAGCATGTTCAACCCTGCGACATTGGATCGTTATGTCTTCCACTGTGTTAAATAAATGATTAAAGATGTATCACTAATTAATTTTAAAATTTTCCATGTAGGTAATCATTGTTAGGGGATGTAGGGGAAGTAGAAGACATGGTACTGGAGGAAGTGGTGTGACACCTTTGATAGTATCCACGCTAGAGGGGTCTAACCCCTAGGGATATGAGAAAACTACTGAGCAGGAGTAGGCTACTGTAGGAGATGTGGTAGGTATGATGAGATCCTTCCATAGGATGTCATAGGTGTTGATAAATTTCCTGGATCGAGATGAGGGAAGAGAGTTTGTTCCTAATGAGTGTTCACAATGTGATCCAATAGGTAGTAGTAGCATACACAAATAACTCGAGAAGGTTAAATTTCCCGAGTTCTGTGGTTCCATAGATGACCTAGCTATCGAGGCATGGTTGGAGAACATGGCAATTTTCTTCGCACTTCGTGATTACACCTCCAACATGAAGGTCCACATGAAGGTCCACATGAAGGTGTTCCAATTGAAAGGGAGTGCTCTACTTTGGTGGAAGACACTCCTACCTCAATTAAACATGGCCGTTGAAGATGTGTCATGGGAATTTTTTGAGGAATGATTTTGGGAGAGGTACTTGTCAGATGAATTCATTGAGCGTCAACTTAATGAGTTCAATGCCTTACAACCAGGTAGTCCTATGGTGTTGAAGTATGAGTCTAGGCTCATGGAGCTACTTAGGTATTCTCCACATATGTGTTGGGTATGTGTTACATTCTTTGCATGAGTAGTAGTGTTTGAGCATCTGCGCCGAGCACGCAGGGGGGTGCAGGGGTTCGGGGGCAGCGCCCCTGAATTTTTTTTTCGCACCGGGATGACATATTTTCGGGACGACATATTACTGGGACGACATATTTCCGGGACGACATATTACCGGAACGACATATTTCTGGGACGACATATTTCTGGGATGACATATTTCCGGGACCACATGATATTTAGGTGGTTTTTTCAGCACATGGTATTTTGCCGATGGTTTTCTATTTCCGGTTAAGGAATTAGGGTTTTGGACTAATCCAGGTCATTGGGTTAGGGTTTTGGATGCCACTGGCTCCTATATGTATATTGCATTGTAAAAAATGTAACACAATGTATGAATATAATATATGCTGGTTTTCCCGGTTTGGGTTTCCAGGTGAAAAATCTCTGTGTAATGTTTGTATTTTCCATTGTATCTTTTCTGTTCTTTTCTGAATATCAGTTTGCAGT
>SNQJ01S0009902.1:110927-149162 GCA_010110895.2 Picea sitchensis | reverse complement strand
TCAATATCACTTTGTGAGAGACATGATTGAAGAAAATAAAGTATCACTGATGAAGGTGGACACTTTGAAGAATGTTGTAGATTCATTAACAAAATCTGTGAGCACTGAGAAGTTCTCTTGGTGTAGAGGATCCATGGGCATTGTTGCCCTGAATTGTTGACTATGTAACCCTGTAACCCCCTATGTACAAAGAAAACAACAAGTGGGAGAATGTTGGGTATGTGTTATATTCTTTGCATGAGTAGTAGTGTCTGAGCATTTGCACTGGGCGCGCAGGGGGGTTAGAGGGGCGGAGCCCCCCACGCTGGGGTTAGGGGGTAGTGCCCCCGAATTTTTTTTTGCACCGGGACGACATATTACTGGGACGACATATTTCCAGGACCACATGATATTTAGGTGGTTTTTCGGCACATGGTTTTTTGCCGATGGTTTTCTATTTCCGGTTAAGGAATTAGGTTTTTGGACTAATCTAGGTCATTGGGTTAGGGTTTTGGATGCCGCTGGCTCCTATATGTATATTTTATTGTAAACAATGTAACACAATGTATGAATATAATATATGTTGGTTTTCCCGGTTTGGGTTTCCAGGTGAAAAATCTTTGTGTAATGTTTGTATTTGCCATTGTATCGTTTATGTTCTTTTCTGAATATCATTTTGCGGTAGATATTGTACAAGGTTAGAATTTATAATATGAACACAGAGCTCATCAAGTTTGTGTTCCGCCTTAAATTCAACATTCATGCAAAGCTTAGGATCCTAATGCCTCAGATGTTGCATCATGAAGTTCAGAAGGCCCTCATAATTGAGGAAGAACTGAACAATGGGGGTTAGGGAAGGAATCCTTCTAAATCGTCTGGACATACGACATAAGGATCACAACAACATCAGACACCATCCAGATAGACTTCTGCGCATCAAGATACACCTAGAGGACCTATGTTCTCGACAACAACAAGAACATTTTAGGCCTGTTCATCAAAACAAACCATGATCAGAGATTGCTAGGACGACAAATTCTACTTCGGGGACTAAGAGCATTGGACCAAAGAATGGATGCTGGACATGTGGAGAACCACATTACCAATGAGACTATCCAATTGAGAATGCCAAAACGACCAGATCATCAAGACCCACTACTGTTGGAGATTTGGGTAAGGCCCACAGGATACACGCAACGGTGAACAAATACAAAGCTGAGCACCAGTCCACTATGATTGAGATGTCAGGTATGATCGCTGACCAAAATATTAGTATCTTGATAGACCAAGGTGCTACAAAGAGCTTTATTTCTAGTGCAACACTAAAGAGAATTAAGGTAAAGGAAGTCAAGTAGGATGAGTTCAGATACGTAGAAATGACATCTGGTTCCAAACATAAAGCTGGACGAAAGGTTACAGACTGTAGCATTAATTTGGGAGATTTTGTAATGAAGGCCAACTTATATGTCACAATCTTAGGGTATTATGACATAGTGATAGGTATGGATTGGTTGGAATTGCATGATGCGATACTTAACTGTAAGACAAAATGGTTAATTTTGATGGATGATTTGGGGCAGAGTAGAGTAATTGTAGGAAGAAACCAGGGAGTGTCCTTGAGGTTTATTTCTTCCCTACAATTACAGAAGAGTATGCGTAAGGGATTCAATATTAGCGCTAAAAAAAAAGGGTGAGGAAGAAGGATTAAAAAACCTTCTTGTAGTAGAAGAGTTTGCAGATGTATTTCTAGAAGAGTTACCGGGTTTACCACCTAAAAGAGAGTTGGAGTTTACAATAGACTTGAAACCTGGAACTGAATCGATAACGAGGACGCCTTACCAGATGTCAATTTCTGAATTGCAGAAGTTTAAAATGAAATTGAAGGATTTGTTGGACTTGAGAATTATACGTCCAAGTGTATCACCATGGGGTGCACTAGTGATTTTTGTGAGAAATAAGGATGGATCATGGAGACTTTGTATTGAATACCATTAATTGAAAAAGTTATGATCAAGAATCAATATCCTTTACCAGGGATTGATGATTTGTTTGATTAGATGAAGGGAGTGACGGTGTTTTTGAAGATTGAATTGAGATCAAGATATCACCAGTTACAGATTAAGGAGGAATATATCCCTAAGACCACGTTTAAGATGAGATCCAGACACTATGAGTTTATAGGTTTACTGTTCAGATTGACAAATGCCCCAGGGGTATTCATGAGTTTGATGAATGGGGTGTTCCACAAATACTTGGAAAATTTTGTACAAGTATTTATTAATGACATACTGATTTATTCTTGGATGAAAGAAGAGCATGATAACCACTTAATATTGGTACTATAGTGTCTATGAGAAAATAAATTGTACGTGAATCTATTAGAATGTTATTTTTACCAATCAAAGATTTATTACTTGGGAAATATCATATATGGTGAAGGTATCATTGTGGATCCAGTGAAATTAGAAGTCATTATGGAATGGCCAACATTGAAAAATGTACAATAAGTATGTAGCTTTATGGGTTTAGCAGGATATTGCTGATGGTTCTTCGAAGGTTTTTCGAAGATAGAAAATCTAATCACAAAATTGCAGAAGAAAAACAAGAAGTTTGTATGGACTGAGAGATACACATAATATTTTCAAAAGATCAAAGATTTGTTAACAACAACGCTGATACTAAAGGTCCCCGACATGGACAAGTAATTATTGGTATGCACATATGCATCCAAGGAAGGTTTAGGCTAAGTTTTGATGCAAGACGGTTGAGTGATCGCCTACATTTCAAGGAAATTGAGAAAGCATGAGGAAAATTATGCAACACAGGACTTGGAGTTATTAGTAATTGTATATGCCTTACAAGTATGGATACATTATTTGGTAGGAAAAAAATTTGAATTAAAGACATATCATTGTGGACTACAACATATATTTATGCAGAGTGACTTGAAAACGCAATAGAGGCATTGGTCAAAATTACTTAGCGAATATGACTTTGAGATTTTTTGCATTAAAGGAATAGTGAATAGAGTAGGAGATGCATTGAGTAGGAGACCACATACATTCTCGGTAATACCGCTTAAGACGAATCTTTGAGAAAATATTCTAGCCTTATAGATTGACAATGATTGGTACAAGGACATTAAGAATAGTATTGGACAAGATACCATGATGGTACTGAAGTATGAAGGTTATTATTTTGACAGTGATAGATTGATGATATATAACAACAGAATTTACGTACCACCTAACGATGAATTAAGAAGTTTGATTCTAAGAAAATCTCATCGATTAGTATACATGGCTCATCCGAGAGTCACGAAGATGAAGGCATAACTTAAGCCTTTATTCTTATGAAAGGGAATGAAAGTGGACATAGTTAGTTACGTGGAAAGATATCTAGAATGTCAGCAAGTGAAGGTTGAACATAGACATCCAGTAGGATTATTATAGCCACACACTATTCTTGAATCAAAATGGGAGGTCATTTTGATGGATTTTATTGTGGATTTCCACTGATGGCAAGGAGACATGATTCGATTTTCGTGGTAGTTGACACTCTGATGAAGAGTGCACACTTTATTACAGTATGTACGACGTATCAGGAGCCATACATAGCTAGAGTATTTTTCATCGAGATTGTGATATTACATGGTGTACCAAGAAGGATCATATCCGATCGAGGATCAATGTTTACATGACGATTTTGGACCTGTTTCCAAGAGTCCTTGGGAATGCACCTAAATTTCAATACAACGTATCACCCTAAGACATACGAAAAAACATAGAGAACGAACCAAATTTTGGAGGATATGTTGCGTATGTATGTAATGGACCAACAAAAACGTTGGGAAGACTTATTTCAATTGGTATAATTTACATACAAAAACAACTACTAGAGAATGATTAATATGGCACCATTTTAGTTTATTTACAGGTGGCCATGTCAGACGTCATTGAGTTGGGATCAACTTGTGGAAATGGTCCTGGTAGGACCAAAAGTGATCCAAGAAATGGAAGAACAAATGCAACTTATAAGACAAAGGATTAAAGAAGCACAAGATCAACATAAAAGTTATGTTGATGCGCATCGTATTGACCGCAATTATGAAGTTGGCGACATAGTTTGCTTGTGGGTAAAATCACAAAAGAGTTCACTCAAATTTGGAAAGGGTTCTAAAATCTCTCTTAGGTTTGTGGGACCTTTTGAGGTTGTAGAAAATAAGGGACTCATGGCTTATCAAATATCCTTTCCTGATTCTTTTAGGAGTATTCACGTTGTATTTCATGTATCTATTTTACGACATTATGTTAGCGATCTGTCACATGTTATTGACATGAGTTCTTTGCAGGTGTCGGATGAGGGTTCTCTCATGGAGGAGTCAATCCACATTCTAGACCATCGCATTTGACAAATATGAATTCTAATAGTTGATCAGGTCAAGGTCTAGTGGGACAACTATAGTCCACACTCAACTACCTGGGAGGATGCATATAAGATGCATCAACAATTTCCTTGTTTGACAGATTAGATACGTAGATATATGTCAGATACGTTTGTTTACTCACATTTATATACTGTACAAACTTCGGGAAGAAGTTTAAAACAAGAGGGGGTGTATGTAACATCCCTCTCTACTGAGCACACTTTTATTGACATATTCTTTGAGGACACTTGTGTACAAGTGATTTGGTTATGGTATATTATGATTTTGTTTCGATTATGGGTTATATATGATGATGATGATGATGATGGTGTATTGTGACTTATTTTTAATTTGATGTATATGTATTGAAAAATGCTATTGACGAGTTTCCTGAGTGTGCAGGACACATGACAGGTTACGGATGCTGATGGCATCAATGGAATTCCTTAGACTCTGGATTGAGTCAGGGAGTGGATTGTATTTTGTTTGAGTATTTCATTTTATGTACATATGACATATGATTGATTATAGTATTATTTATGTATATGGATTATTGACACTATTTTTGTCAATGGATGTAGGCTTGATGATGCTTTCTAATAAGACTCACATAAGGAGTACAAGAGTCATGCACATAAACAAGACATTGAGGCAGAGGTGTGGAAACATCCCTGTCAAAACCTACTAGTACTCTCAGTGTGGCATGAATGGTAGGTTAATGATTAAATAGTTCGATAGGTCCACAATGTCGTGAGGGTAGAATGAGACAATCACTCATGAATATTTCTAAGGGGTGCACAATAAGGCATAGTTCTTATTCTTTAGAAGCCCTTAGTCTCTCACAAGGTTGACTGAATGGAGTGTTGACTCCAAGGGTTGGAAAAACTTCCAAAACTAGTCAAAGGTGAGTGGAACCCTTGGAGCACAGAGGTGTGTCTTGAAGGGAACATCATGTAATTAAAACATGAGTCAATAAATCTAGGTGTCCTACAAAACATTTAAAAAGCTATACTTTGTTAGAATAAAATAATTAATTAGTCAATTTAATATAAAGCCTACCAAAAGTCTAAGCCTAAGTCTAAGGCTAAGTATAAATATAAATTTAAATAAAGGACTAAATGAATTATGACATAAGTTAAAAGATTTGAGAATATAATCAAAATCTAGGAAAAAGGGGAATACAATTTAAAGGTTAGAAAAATGCACATGTGTGCATGAAATTAATAAAATGGATTTAAAAAAAATTGAATAAATAATAATATGAGAGAATAAGAGTACGCATGGAATAGAATCTTGAGTCAATCTACCACTAGTCTAACTAGAAGAAGACTGCTAATCCAACTCTAACTAAGATCTAGTTAGGAGAAACTCATTAAATAAGAATTTGGGGAACAAAGAGACAATCAAGAGAGAAAATAGGAACACATTGAGGAATGTGAGGGAAATTTGATTTTTAAATTGAAAAAAATGGTAATT
Organism: Picea sitchensis; assembly: GCA_010110895.2. Lineage (NCBI taxonomy): Eukaryota > Viridiplantae > Streptophyta > Pinopsida > Pinales > Pinaceae > Picea > Picea sitchensis. The sequence goes on along the minus strand of SNQJ01S0009902.1, from coordinate 143,281 downwards.
ACTTGTGCAACTTGGGGAGAGTGTGACAAGTGTGTGGGTGAATAATCATAATTAATTTAATCTAAAAAGTTAATTCTTTGTGCATGAAGATATATTTCAATGAATAAATTTCTATAAAACAAATAGTGTAGAAGGGAAATGGATATCACTTTTTCTTGGTAATGTTATGCTGCCAAAATTTTGTGGACTGTGTTTTACTTGTGAGAGTTGAGATACCAAGATTGTGGAAAGAGTGGAAGCTCTTCCTTGCAAGACAAGCCTTGGAGCTATTGTTTGTTGGTTTCTTGTGTGTGGCCCCTTTGCGTCTCAGGGGGATAAGGGGGAAGAAGAGTACCCCTAACATTTTCTGGGAGGTACCGATGAAGTCCATGGTTTAGAAAGAAAAGGTAGTCTGATTACGTTAGTGTGTATCCGAATTTGTTAGAGAACAGGACCGAAGAGAAACTCCACATATCAGATTCTTAATTGTCTACGATATTATTTTACAATTGGTTAATTGATGATTTAGTGAATGACTGAAAGTATATACAATTGTATTTTTGAATTGACTATTTAATTCAATGCAATTCTGTCCTTACATTTTATATTGAATATGTGTATGGTAATATTAGTAGAATCAGGTTCTATCCTGTGTGTACTAATATGTTCTACAAATAATAAAATGGTTATATTAAATCTACATATTAATAGAACAATGAGTATTTACATTAGGTTTTGTTATTGATTATGCTTTTATAAATCCATTTATAAAATAAAAACTAAGCTTGATGACCGAATGAGGCTAGCGAATTTAGAACAATCCATTGAATTGAATTATTGAAATGTAATTTGCAAGATCTATTAATAAATGGAAATCATGATTGGGTATAATTCTTCAAATTTGTGTTGTTGATTTTACAACTAGCTCTTTCGTAATTGGAAGTTAAACTACGATTTTAGCTTTTGCTGATTTTACACAAATACATTCAATTCCAGGTTAGTTGGTCGAATTAAATGCACTTAAGAATATTTTTTTTTGTGAACTGAACTATGTTCGTTTGTTACTTCTGAAGGAACCTTGACAGTGGAATTTTCTTTCGAGATGTAATGTATTTTACAGGCTTCTAGCATTCTTAAAACTCTTTGAACGTGCACAAATTTGTCAGTTTTAGGAATAAATGATTGCATATCGGTGGTAATAACTGATGTCTTTTGCTTTATAAAAATATTTAGTAAACTAATATGGTGTCCTTATAAGTCTTACATTGATAAGTGTTGATTGTGTAAACCTTGATGATTTTTCATCGTTGGGATTTTGGATACAGGTGGATTTTCCTTGATTACTCTTTTAACCTATTATGAAAATTTTATGAAATGCAGTCGTGATTTGGTTATCATCTGAATGGGAATAACCCTTTATATTATTGGGGTGGTGAATGCGTGTTTCTATGTCATTCCAAGGTATTATTGAGACAAGATACAACCGAGCAATTTTACCTCTCTATTGTTTCCTATAAGCATGATGAAGGTGTTGACTTTAGGGTATAGTTGCATTAATTTATAATCATAGAGTGGATGACATAATTTTGATAAGTGGTTAAATTTTGAAATTTTTTTACGAGTGTTTTCTTGATCTTAAATTGCCCGCCGATCCTCCTAAATTACATCCGTAAGGGATTCACTAGGATTACGAGTAATTTTTACAGTAACTAGACCTTAAGAGAAACTCCTTAATAGCTGATTCATCAATCTATAGTGCCACCGAGAATAACACTCGGGAAGATACTCTCTAGCACCTGGGTAGCCGAGTAGTATAGTTAATGGCACGGTATAGCCTCCTTAGTTAGTGCCCTGTGATATTGGGCCGAGTACTACTATTGGACCCCACTCGTATATCCAAAAGAAGTATAAGGGGAAGATAAAGAGTATTCGACATATCAAATTGCTTCCATTCTGGCAACTAGGGAAAATGTCTCTTCAAAGTCAATTCCTTCAACCTATGCATATCCTTTACATACCAATCTAGTTTTGTTCCTTGTAACCTGTCCATCTTCATTCAATTTATTCCTATATACCTACTTTGTGCCGATCACAATCTTATCCTTTGGTCTTGGAACCAATTCCCAAGTGTAATTTTCCTCTATTTCATCCAATTCTTCATCCATGGCCTTATTACAAAATTCATCCTTGTTGATCTCTTCAAAATAGGTTGGTTCAATTGTAGATGAGAGTGCTAGGTGTGTTTGTTTTGGTGAACATATTCTTCTTCTAGTCTCAACTCCTGCATCTTTGTTTCCGATATTCTAATATGAAGGATGATTCTTCTGTACTCGTTTTCTAGGTGTCTTTGGAGGCACTTGCTGAAATTGCTCTTCTTCTTCTGTCGGATACTCTTCATCTTCCCCTTATACTTCTTTTTCATCTTCTACTTCTTCTTCATAAAGCTGTTCCATTGATTCATTTTCTTCTTCCTTTAATTCTTGTCTACCTGGTTCATCAATTGTTACATTGATGCTTTCCAAAAATTTGTTCAATCTCAGGTTGTAACACTTGTATGCTTTCCTTGTAATTTAGTAACCAACAAGTACTCCCTTTTCCACACTAGAGTCAAACTTTCCCATTCTTCCATATTCTCTTTTGATGTAGCATTTGCTTCCAAAAACTCTGAAGTGCTTCACATTTTGCTGGTTTTCCTTTCCATAGCTCGTAGGGAATTTTTTCAGTGTTGTTTTTGAGCATTACTCTGTTTTGAATGTGAAATTCTATATTCACTGCCTGTGTCCAAAAGATATATGTCAATTTGGAATACATTAGCATTGTTCGAGTCATTTCCTGTACTGTCTTGTTCTTTCTTTCAACAACTCCATTCTGTTGAGGTGTCCTAGCAACAAAGAATTTCCTTTTTATTCCATGCATGTTTCAGTAGTCCATAAATTCCTTTGAAGTGAACTATCCTCCATTATAAGATCTCAAGCATTTGATTTTTGAATCCATTTCATTTTCAACCGTTTCCTTGCATACCTTGAAGTTTTCAAAAGATTCTGACTTATTCCTGAGAAAACAAACTGCAGTCATTCTTGTATAATCATCAACTAATAACATAAAGTATTTCTCACCTTTTAAAACCTTTTTTTCAGTTGTTCCAACTAGATTAGTATGCACAATTTCTAGTGGTCTTTTCGTTGAATATTATTTTGATTTAAACCTAGTCTTTTTTTTTCTTTCCTTGTTGACAATGCTTGCATAAAGTGTTCGTTGGTTTCGTGATCTGGGGCATTTCTCTAATTGCTTCCCTTTTTTTGACTTTGACAAGTTTATGAAAATGTATGTGACCCATTCTTCTATGCCATAGCCAACTTTCATCTTCCTTTCCTAGGCAACACTTTTCATTTCCAATTTCACTTAATACATATATGTTGCTTAAAGTTCTCGCAACTGTTGCAATCAATTTTCCTGAACCTTCTTTTCTTATCTCACACTTTTTTGAATAGAAAGTAACTTTATGACCTTGGTCACACATTTGAATCATACTTAGAATATTATGTTTCATATATTCTACTAGTAGAACATTTTATGCCTTGGTATTCTTGTTCCCAATTCTGACTATACCTTTTCCAATGATTTTAGATGAATCATCATTTCCGAAGGAGACCGATCCATATCTTTCCTTTCTTAATGTAAGAAACCTGTCTCTATCACCTGTCATGTGTTTTGAACATCCACTGTCAACATACCAACCATGTTTCTTCTGCTTAGCTTGTAGAGCGAGTGTGCATTCTTCATTGCTATACTGATTCTGCTTTCTTATCCATGTCCTTTTCTAAGGTTCCTTTCTGTGACTATTTTTGTTCTGTTGTGGTTCTCTAGGAGGGACTGCCTTTCTACAATCTTTGGCCATGTGTCCAAAGTTTTTACATTTGTATCATTCCACTTCAGTGCTCAAAGATTCAAACTTCTTGTAAATTATTCTCTGTGTTTCACTAGGCCTTCTTTGATAACCCTTTTGTGTATGAATTTCAAAGTTGTTTATGTTCCCATTTTTATCTTTGCAATTCACAACTTTATGTCCAAAATTATTACATGCATAACATAAACCAAAAAAGATAGTTTGATACCTTGGAGTTGAAGATCTTTTGAAAGGAGGTACTCTTATGAATCCTTCTTCTTCCCGAGGCCTATCTATTTCTATCGGTTGTTGATTATGAAATTTGAATCTTCTTGGTGGAGGAGTGTCCCTGTAATTTTCTTTGCAGACCTTCCTATCCCCTTTGATTGTTTCTACATAAATTTTTGGATATATTTCTTGTTCTGTTGTTTTGGAGCTTGATCCCTTTTTTGTCTGATTGTATCCAAGTATAGACTTATCATGATGAGGTTTTTGACTGCTGATAATGTCATTCAAAACTTTTGAGTTGTTCTGCATATTTTTCTTTTGAAAATCCTTTCTTAATGTGACAATTTATGCTTCCAAATTTCCAATGATCCTGTCTCTTCCTTATAGTTGTTCTTTGAGTGCTTCTTCAATTATTTTATCTTCTTCAATTTGAACCTTCAAATTTGTGATCATTTGTTCTAGTTTCTGAGTGTCTTCTTTCTTGTCTAGTTCCGCTTGTAGTTTCTTGTTTTTCTTCTTTTCTCTTCTAATAACTTCTATGGAACACAACAATTCTTCTCGGTGGTCAACTTCTGCCTCTTCATATTATTCTTCAGAGTCTTCTTTATCAAAGTCTTCTAATGCCATGAATATAACTCTTTCTGTCTCACTGTCACTGACTTCATCTTCATTTGATGATGGGATGTCTTATTTGATGCATAAGCTTTTCTTGAAAACTTTCTTTGTGGTTCTTTTACCTTTATATGTTTGTTTGCAATTTGAGTAACCTTCATCATTTCTCTTTTTCTTATGAGGACATTTGTTAGAAAAATGACCAATACCATCACAATTAAAACAAATCAAAGGAATCTTACCTCAATACCTACTGTTGGTTCCCTTGTTCAATCTTATAACAAAGTTGACCTCTTCTTCATCATCTTCTGAGACGTCACTGTTGTTGCTATGTTATTTTTCTTTTTGCTTTCCCTTCTTCTTTGACCTTTTGGATGCTTTGAAGGCTACTTCTTTTATATATGGATTTTTCTGTTCAGTTCTCATTTCATATGCTATGAATATTCCATGTAGTTCATCCATGCTTATTGGGTTTAGATCTGCTCTTTCTTCAAGTGCTCATATCTTAGGGTCAAATCTCATAGGAAGAGATCTTAGTACCTTTTGAACAATTACAAATTCTTTGATTTCTTCTCCCAATCCCAAGATTGCATTTACTATTTCATCGACTCATAAAAAATAAGCTACAATATTCTCATCTTCCTTCATCTTTAGTTGTTTGAACTGACCTCTGTAAGTTTGAAGCTTTGTTGCTCTGACTTTTGAATCTCCTTCATAAATATTTCTAAGTTTGTCCCAAATCTCTTTAGTGGATTTAAAATGTGTAACTTTGGTGAATATTGATTCTCCAAGACCATTGAGAAGTGCATTTGTGGCTTTAGAATTATTCTGATCGAGTTTCATTTCTTTGTCATTTGTCGACGAAACTGCTGGTGCTCTGTATCCATCTACAATTGATTGCCAAATTTCAAATCCATGTGCCTGCATATATGTCTTCATCCTTATGCTCCAAAATGCATACTTCTATCCATCAAGTTGTGGTATTCCATTTTTATACATGTTGTTTCTCTCCATGATCTAGCTTTTAGTGGTTAAACTGATTTTTGAAGGAACCTTCTCTGATACCAATTGTTGGATTACTGAGAGGGGGGGTGAATCAGTAATAGAGAAATCTATTCCTTTTTAACCATATAATGCAAGTGTTATATCAATGTAGAATTATCATCCAATATTTGCAGAGTAAATAAACAGTGAACAAATGAACAATCATACACATACACAATACACTAGTGTTTTTACGTGGAAATCCAAAGCGGAAGAAAACCACAAAATGCTTTTTCTTATATGTATTGAAGAATTATATTCACTGGAAGCACCAAATTCCTTTGTTTTCTAGATGCAACTGGAAGGAGGCTCCAACCCCCTAGTTTCTCAGGCTACAACCCAAGGGAAGCTCCAACTCCCCAATTCTCTAGCTACAACCAGAAGAAGGCTATAACCCCCTATGTTATTTGGATACAACTGGAAGGTGGATACAACCACCTATCCTTGCGTCGTCCAACCGCCCAGACGTATAAGTAGAATGATGGAACCACTGTCACACTATAACTGTGAGGTATACTGCTGTAAACCTGTACCAATCAATGACGCAGACCCTTGACCCTTGGGCTGAGATCTGCTCAGGATCATTCTAAATTCACCTCGAGCTGAAGCAACTCCTTTGGATCCCTATTGGAACCTTCAACGAATCCGATCCACAGGTCCTTCGTGAAAACCTGCCCTGCACAACTTAACACCAGGCGTGAGCCTTACATTTCCATGCGACTACAACCGAGCCTTAGCGCAATCGCCTCTCGCAAATCGTGAGTTCGTGAGTCGATGACCTTGACTCCTCTTTCTCCAAACCTCCGATACCCAAGAATGCGATACAGGTATGGCTCCTCCTTGTTAGCACCTTCTACATGTGACCTCGGCTAGGGCCTAACTCTAGCACCCCTCGCAACTTGCAACTTCACAAGTTGGAGTGTTGAGCCCTCATGCTCCTCCTTTGCGAGTCTCCGAGATGTGATAAGTCAACAATGGGTTGACTCCTTCCAAGGTGATGCATGTCCACCACCTGTCACCTGCTTACACTTTTCTCTAGGCACTTGTTGTTACGCCACCTGTCGACCACACAGTCCCCACCTAATGAATGTGCCACATGTTTGCATGATCCCTCGATGCTCGACACTTCGTGACTTTAGCGATCAAGGTGAAACTCCTTCACCCTCCGAGACCCCGATGCACGATGTAGCGAGGCACCAAATCCCATGTCTCTCCTTCCTCCTCGATCGATGGTTCAGGTCGAATCACGATCTCGCGACTCGGGGCTTTGTAGTGCAAAGAACTCTGCCACCCATCTCACGATACCTAAATTTGCGATTTCTTGTATGAGATCAATGACTGTTGTTGATCTGGATCTGACGGTCGCTATCCGTCCTGAGCTTTAGAGTATCAAAAGATACTTGGCCTTAATCCCCTCGCTTCTCTGCAAGATCCAATGGCCCACGATAACTTGACACTTCTCCTTGAAGTGTCTCCACCATCCATTTCAGCTACTCTCCTGCATGACCTCCTAGAGGTTAAACTCCATGCACCTTCCTCTGGATCCGACGACTATCGGTACTTGGTGCCAGATCTAACGGTTCAGATCTATCCTCCTTGCATGCTCTCCTTCTGCTACCTGTATGTATATTCAACGACCCAAATATCGCCTCTCCAGCTGATCTAACGTCAGCTATGATCTATCTTGAGCATACCCTTCTTCCTTTCCCTTGGAAGATTTATTGCTCCAAAATGCCTCGACCTTTATCTCTGCTGTGAAGCCTGTAACCTTGGCTCCTGCCTGTATTCTAAGAGGTTTTCCTCCTCCTGAGCTTTATCAACTGTGAAACCTTGAAAGGTTTCTCGACTTCTGCACTCCTTGCAGGGTCCCTGCACACAACTATGCTACCTGTCCTGAGATTTTCCTGCTCGAACCTCTAAGGAACTCAACCCTTTTCTCCTTCAAATGGAAATTTGTGCCCTCTTGGCAGCCTCCCGTTCAAGCACTTCTTACTGAATCGACAGATTATTTAATGACTCTGTGAGTATCTTCCTCCTCGACACTTCTCTTATCTCAGAACTCGAAAGAGAGTTCTTCTCGGTGCACTCCTTGCACTTGCTCGATGCCCTCCTGACAGAGCTTCTACAGAATCTTCAGTAACTCTGTCTTCTCACTGAACTCGAAATAGAGTTTCTTCTGTGCACCCTTGCACCAACTCAATGCCCACTTGGAAGATTTCTATAGAATCCTCAGTGACTCTGTCTTCTCTGTGCCTTCCTCTGCACAGTCTTACCTCCAAGGTGTTCAACAACCTTGAGGCTTCCTCCTTGAGTCAATGACTTCAGTTGGTGCGCCCCCCCTGGCATGTCCTTGTCTAAATTCCTTAGAATTCAGAAGTGCACTCTATGCACTAGCTTACAGAACCCACAGTGTTCTATGATGCAACCTCTTGCATGATGCCACAAAGAACCAAACCTGGAATCAAAGAATCCAACAAACAATGACTTATGTCTGTAACCTGCAAATGCAAACTAACATACATCTACAACATATCATAAATGCATAAAGACATTCATCAACAAACACAGAATATCATGCAGGAAAAACTGCTCTGGTTGTATTAATATGAAATGCCTCTTTACAATGGGTTCGAGCTTGGACTGCAACAGAGACTCGGCTCTCTCTTCTCTAACCTATTCTCTTTTCTTCTACTCTTTCTCAACTCTCCAGACTCTACAGACTTACTCCTACAGATACAAAATATCTTTTTACAAAAGGGGGCTCCTCGAGCTCTTACCTCCATCTCACCAACTCTCATTACTCTACATTCAATTACATTGAATGGCTGTCTAGTCCAAATTAGATCTAGATCTCAACCTTACAACCATTTAATACAATTTTCAAAATTTGAAAAATGAGAAGGATGCACCTCTCTCCTCCATTGAATGAGCTCTTGATGTGCTGGCTGGATGGCACGTAGCTGGCTTGGAGAGATGCTTCTGCATCAATCATCCTGCACCAAAAAACTTGTACCAATAACTTGAACCATGCATCAAATTGTAGCTCAACCTGTAATCAACCTGCACCATAAACAAGTGCATCAACCATGCACCGACCTGTACCTCAACCTTAACCAAAATCCCTCATCAATTTCATCATCCAAATCTGATTTGTAACTCTGTAATAGACATGGTGTATATGATCACATACCTGCAAACCTTCCTTAAATTTAACAACAAGAGACTAACATTTTCATCAAACTTTACTTTAGTCTCACATGACTAGTTTTGGATTAGTAAACAACCCTAACTTGAAATAATCATAACTATGTACTTGTAATGAATAAATATATGAAAATATTACACAATGTTTGTCAGTGTCTTTTATTCAATTCCTCCAGGTGTCACTACTTGGAACCTCTTAGAAAATGATCCATAGCAAAAATGGCATACCTTTTTGAATTCTGGCTTATTCTAGAGAGAGAGTTGTAGAGAGTGCACCACACAGAATATTTGTTTTAAGGATCTGAAAATTGTACACAAAATAATATAGACTATACTCTAACCAACAAATTTGGTCTTACTAAATTTGGATATTCTATGAAGAAGTTATGACTTTGTTACTCGAAACACATGTTTTAGACTAGTTTCATGACTATCCACAAACCCTATTTTCCATGGAGTGCAACTCCAAAAATACAAAGACCCACAAGATGAAATTCGTACCACAACTACTTGGATATGTTTCCTTAATGTTCTCCCAATTTCACGATTTGAATAATTCTATAAATAATGTTATTTCGAAAATGGTGAGATGACCTGTAAATACCATACCTTAGAAAGCATCATCAAAATAATTTATCCTCCCTTGAATTTCGGCCTTCTTTACTTCACCTTCCCTTTGAAATTAGGCTTAGATATCCTTTGGTTACCTCAGTCACCTGTAGATATTCAATATGCTCAAGTGTGATTAAAATGAGAGAGCCTTGCCTCTTATTTATACTTTCATGTAGCTTCCTCAAGGGGTTACCTTTTAACCATCTTAACCCAATTTCCTTATTTTAGGGATAACCCACTTCTAACCACTTTCCATAATTAGAAATTTCTCCATTTACTTTATTATTTAAATAATCCTCTTTGACTTTTTCACTTCACTTTATTATTTAAATAATCCTCTTTGACTTTGTCGCTTCACTTTATTATTTAAATAATCCTCTTTGATTTTGTCGCTTCACTTTATTATTTAAATAATCCTTTTTGACTTTGTCACTTCACTTTATTATTTAAATAATTTCTTCTTTGCAAGAACTTTGTCTACTTTGACCTTTTGGGGCTTCAAGCCAACATATGAGGGTCCTCCAAATTCATAAGGCCATAACTCTCAAACCGTGAGGAGTTATGTGACGTTCCACATACCACCAGAAATGACATCACATTTACTATCCATCTAGAATAGTTTTAATTGAAAATATATCAAAACTAATACCATTATACATCAAACAAATTTGGGTCCATTACCCAAACCTTTGTGCTACTAGAATTTGCTACTGAACTTTCTTCAAGGGTTGACATCAATGAAAACCAACCTAATTAATAAAAAAATACTTCACATAAAATTTCACTTCAAATGGTACCGCAACTAGTGCTGGAACTACAATTAAAACTGCAACCGACACTACAATTGTTGTTTCACCTGACACTATAACTGGCACTACAACTGGCACGAAGGAACTGTCACTGCAACTACAATTGTGCTACAAAAATATTAACAGAGAGATTCAAATCTACCTTCCAGTGGTTACAATGTTCTGAAGGTGGTGTGGGCCCATCACTTGTTAGAATATTGTGCTCATTTAACCATAGAAAATGTCACAACATTGTCACCCAACCATAGGCACAAAGCCACCCCCAGGCATCTTAAACATTGACAGAAAGAATGAGTCCGAGAAGAATCACTAGACTCAAACATAACCGAGAGAGAGAGAGAGAGAGAGAGAGAGAGAGAGCACCTTTCTCCAAACGTAGTGTACCAAGCAGAAAGTCCCAAACCATAGACCAAGACCAGTACCCAATTGCAATTGTTGCAGCTGCACTCTTTGTAACATCCCTCTCTTGCACGCACTGAGTGAACTTATTCTTTGAGGACACTTGCTTGCAAGCGATCCATATTATTATACTATTGGACATTTTATTATGATTATGAGGCATTATGGATATGCTGATATGTTATTTTGTGTATTTACATAGACATGTGCTATTGACTGGGTTCTCTTGAGTGCACAAGACTTTGGACTTCGAGGATGCAGAGGCATCAATGAAACCCCTTGGACTCCAGATCGAGTTAGGGAGTGCACTATTGGGGTTTTATTGTTGTTGATATGACATATGTACATCTGATTCGATGTTAACAATTACCTAGTTCGAGAAGACCCATGATGCCGTGAGAGAAGACTGCGACAGTCACTCACAATGATTCTAAAGGGCACATAATAAGGCAAGGGCCTTATTCCTTAGAGGCCCTTAGTCTCCCACAAGATCACCTGGTGGATTATTAACTCCAGGGGTTTTTGATGTCTACCAAGTTAATCAAGAGGCGAGTGACACCCTTGGAGCACGTAGTGCATCCTGAAGGGCACGTCACGCAAGGAAACCAGAAAGAGGTGAGTGGAACCCTTGGATCACATAGTGCATCTTGAAGGGCACGTCACGAAAGAAAACTAGAAAGAGGCGAGTGACACCCTTGGATCATGTAGTGCATCCTGAAGGGCACATCACGCAAGGAAGATAGAAAGAGGCGAGTGGCATCCTTGGAGAACCTAGTCTGTCTTGAAGGGCACGTCACATTTTTAACTGGTAAGTGAATAAACCTAGATGACCTTAGAATGAATGATGTGACAAGTAATATTTAAAAAAAAAAATTCCCTAATAAAAATGTCGCCCAACCTAATGAAATTAAAATCTAGGTTTAAGTGACACTTGTGGTAAAAATAATAATCATATTTAAACATGTAACAGGAAGGGGGTAAGAAATTCAATTAATTTATTAAAATCAAATGATATTGGGGGATTAAAATTTTAAAAGGGAAATGATGGTCTTATCTACATATGGAAATTAAATTTGATTAATTAAAAAGAAAAAGGGGTAAAAGGTGGGTTTTCTACACTTTCTAATTTGAGTTTTAGTTAAAAAGGGAAAATAGTGAAACTTAAAAGAAATAAGAAACTCAGGGAAAAAGGGGAAACATAAAGAAAAAGGGAAACATAAGGAAAAAGCTAAATGTCAGACATAGTAAGGAATCTTGGCTTTAAGAACTTTCTAATTATGAACTCAACTAGGAATTTAGTAAAGGCGTAAGTCATTTAAAATATGTAAGGGAATATTGAGACATCAAGGAGAGTTTTTAGGAATGCTTTTTGGTGGGTGAGGGAAATAGGAATAATTAAATAAATAATGAAATTAATCTGGTACAACTAGGGGGATGGGTGACATGTGTACAAGGGAGGTTTTTCTGATTAAATTAATGAAAAAGAAATTAAATGAGAATTTGGGGAAGAAATCACTTAAAAACTCTATAAAAAGGATGGAGGATGAGGGGTATGGATTTGATCTTTATGCGTAATGTTACGCTGCTGAATTTTCGTCTTGACTGAACTTATCTTGTGGGAGTTGGGATACCCAGCTTGGGTAACGAGTGGTAGCTCGACCATACGAGGTGAGCTTGGTGATAGCTGTTCTCTGGGATAGTGTGCGTGGCCCATTTGTAGAACAGGGGGCTCTGGGGGAAGAAGAGTACCCCTAGCATTGGCTGGGAGGTACTGGTGAGGTCACATCAGTCGATAAGCAGAAGTTGGATGGAGTGCACGAGACAAAAACTACTGAGTAATCACGTTTGTCTAAGGTACACCGGTTTAATTGTTACTTGCAATGAATTTAAATTTACTCATGTTAATTCTCTATGCTCGATTTAAGATTTCAATTCCATGAGTTGTCTTGCACCTGCTTTCCTACAATATTGTAATCCCCTTGCTTGTTGTTTTATGAATGGATTTCCCTTGGCGAACCCAATTTCTAATTTCAATAACTTATCTGTGTGGGTTTTATTGATTGTTTGAAGAGTTTTTACTTTATCTTCTGCCCTTATCCCTATATAATTAATCCATGCCTAAGAAGTCGGCCAGGAGCTAAATCGAAGGTCGTCACTTCGATGTTTATAGACCTATAGATTCTAATGCCTTGCATTTCTGTGCAAGGATGATGAGCGAAGGATAAATTTCTGCCCAACTATATACCCATTTCTTATCCATGCGTTGATTGATTCTTTGCTGAATGATTAGTCTCTGCACCCTCTTGTGAAAGAGTGTCCTTGCGTTTTTGCTGATTCATTGCCGAATGATTGATTTTATTGCACACAGATTTTTGAATTTGTTTTACTGTTGAAATAACCATTATAGGAATCCAAAGTTGAATTTGTTTTTAGGGTTGGATAAACCATTACCTGCGCCCATTTTTTATTTCATTGTACTTCTAAATTTAACCCTTTGCCTGCGTTTTAAAGAACCACGATCTTCCAACGAATCTCATTATTGATATACCTGCATTTTAATGTTATAGTACAATGAATTATTTAGAGAGATTTATACAAGATTAATTCCTGTATTTACACAACATTTTTGTCATATCAATATACATCGAAATTATACTATTGACAATAACTATATATTGACTTATACTACAAATAACAAAAGCGAATTAATATACAACGCGTTTATACAAAAATAGCATTTGAAATTAATTTGATTGTCTGCGATTTTGTGGCCCAACACACCAATTTTACATAGCACTCACCACACATATTTTCTGAGCTATGTAACACATTTATTCGCTGCAATTTGTTGCACATATATTTGACTGCAAAATTACATACATTGTGCAACTGCGATTCCACATATATGGTGCGACTGCGATTTCACATATTTTGTGTGCACTGTGACTGTGATTTTAATAGATAGTGGTATTGTATTTCCTTATTAAAAGACAATGTGTTTTTATATATGTGAATGGAAGACATAGTTTTTATGGATTGATTCGCCTGTTGGTTGATAGATGTATTGATTGACGATTTTACTGACAACATTATCATTGAATATCATTTAATGAATAACATTTGATTTCCATTGAATATCATTTAATATTCATTGAATAACATTGAATATCATTTAATTGAATAACATTTGATTTCCCGAGATTACGATTTTATAAACAACGTTTTATTTAGGCAACGAATATATGTCTAACAACGAGTTTAATATATTGAAGGACAAACAACTATCTTTTGTATTTATAAAGACAACGTTTTATATTGACAGTGAATATATGTCTACAATGATTTAATATTTATGAATGACAGAAAAATATCTTCTATATTCATACAAACGACTTTTTGTATATTTATTCAGACAACATGTATTAGTCGGTCAATGGTCACAGTCTTCAATGCCACTCCGATTTTTTTTTTTGGTAGGAATCCATAGTAGTATCAAAAGGTAACGATCTAGGGAATTCTATCCTTCGATTGGGACAAATTCCATTTCAATGGTTCCCTTTGCGAATCTTCCTTCATTGCTCATCTCAATCCAGATGATAAGAAGCTTTTAGTGTTTTCAATCTCTTTCTCCATTTCAAAATTTTTTAATAAAATTTGTTTAGATGTGATAAAGTAAGTGGGATAAAACTTAAGTATTCTCTCCCTTCCAACTGAAAGGAAATCACAATTTCGGGAAGTAATCACCAGTTGGGGTGTAGTTGTCCGTCCCACAACGAGCAGGCAAGACGCACAACCAAGGCACCGACACTATACTACCTGCCACACTACCCAATACAACTTTATAACAATGTTCTTCGTGCAAACTGGAAGGTCGATAATCTTAACAAAATTATGAAATTGGGCAACTCATTGTCATCATACGAGTGACATTTAAAATACTTCCATAAGCTTGCATTACCGCCGCCATGTGTCCAAACATCTTCTGAGATATCTTTTGGTAATGCTAATCGATGTGAGTACTCGTGAATTCAAGGGTCCAGTCAGATATCAAGATGAGGCTATGTGAGAGATCACAATGATTACAGTCCGCCCCGTCTTCTATGATTTCTCTTAGCATTCCTTCCCTTCAGGGGTACTCGAAGTGATCTCGATGATCCTTTTAGACATGATGTTGTTCTGTGAATAACAATATTTTTCACTATGGCTAAGTCCAGTCAATTCAGCACTCAACCTTGAATTCTGATTTTAGTTCTGAGCTATATTTATGTCTAGTTCAGTGTCCTTGCCCAATGAGATTAAGGTTTTTATTACCAGTATATTTTATCAATAAGGTAGAAGTAATTTTTAACATGAACGACTTTTATTATTTTTTTAAAGATCCTTTTCATTTGTAAATGCAACCAGGATCTGAAATGAATTATGTGATCCTGTTGTGCATACGACTCCAGTGTATCCTTCCTTTAGTAAATTGTTTTGAATTACTTGGAAGATAACATATGATGGTAGATTCTAATCGTACACCTTGAAGGTTGATAGGTTTTTTTTGCTAGAATGTTTCTTAAGTGGATGAGTCCATAAAATGTTTTATTATAGGTATGATGGACTTATCAAATGTTTCATAAGTAGTAATGGCACCATTAATTAAGTGAAGGTATGATTTTGTAGAAGTCCGTTTAACTTGTGCCATGGAAATATAATTAGGATTTCTCATGCGCTTAAATTAAAGTTGACATAACTGATGATAAATCTTGTGCCATTACTTAAGGTGACATGTGAATGTTCTAGAATTGTTTACTCTCACGCGCAAAAGATATTTCAATGTCGATGTATGATTGATAATGTTGATGGTTACCCTTGTGTCACGGTTGATTGATGTTTAGGTTTGATGGATTGGGGAATTGGATGATCAGGTTGATGTTAATTTACATAGAAAGAAAAAAAGGATTTTACCTTGTATGCTTCGACTTTTCTTAGTCGTAACAGAGGGATGTTACATATGGTATCAGAGCAGGTTCAACCCTTGTATTGTGGATCACCATGATTTCCATTGCAATAAACCCTTGAGTAATAAAATAGCGCTAATTAAAACTTTAACGTGTCCATGTGATGATATCGATTAGAATATGCCACAGAGATTCACAGTGTGGTGTTTTGGAACCTCTGGAAGTGCCCGTACCCTCAAAGGCTAACCCCCAAGGGGGAGGAACAAGCCCTTGGGTTGGATTCGATTGTAGTAAGGGATGATGATGGTATGACCAGGGTCCTTCCATATATTTTTAGAGGCCTTGACTCACCATCTGTATTGAGATGAGGTCAGGGTGCTTGTACCACTGAGGGTCCATAGAGCGCCCCTGCCAGTACCATTAGAATTCATTGAGAACTCGAGAGGGATGAGTTCTCAAGTCTATGAGTGTTGTGGATGGCTACACCATCAAGGAATGGCTATAGAGAAAGGCAATGTGCTTCACGCTTCACGGTTATGACCTCCAACATAAAGGTCCGCATGTCGGTCTTTTAATTGAAGGGGACCACTCTTCTGTGGTGGAAGACGCTCTTGCCGCATTTGAACATGGTAGTTGAAGATGTGTCATGGGAACTATTCGAGGAATGGTTCCAAGAGAGGTATCTCTTGAAAGGATTCATTGAGTGTCGGCTCAACGAGTTCAATGCCTTGCGATAGGGTGGCCATACCATGCCCAAGTATGAGGCCTATTTTTGGAGATGCTTTGGTATGCTCCACACGAAATTACCAAGAAAATTAAGGTCAACAAGTTTGTGTTGGGCCTTAATGTTAGGATTCATCTTCTACTTCAGGTACTAGGATTACTGGATCGAAGGAAGTGTGCTGGAATGTGGAGAGCCACATTACCAACATGACTGCCAAGTGGAGAGGACTAGAACAACTGGATTAGACGGACCCACTACTGTGGGAGATTTGGGCAAGGCCCATCGGATTCATGCAGCGGTGAATAACCGCTAGGCAGAGAATCAGTCGACTATGCTTGAGACGTCAGGTACCATCCCTCACCATACCCTTAGCATTTTGATAGATCCTGGTGCTACTGAAGGTTACAATATGTAGCCTTAACTCAGAAGAGTTTTGTCACTAGGGCCGACATGTACGTCACGATTTTAGGATCTTGTGACTTCGTGATCGATATGTACTAGTTGGAATCGCATGAGGCGATACTCAGCTATAAGATGAAACGGTTGATCTTGGTTGATGATGAGGGATAGAGATGCGTGATTCTAGGTCAGAACCAAGGAGTTTCCCTGAGGTTCATCTCTTCCTTGCAGCTACGGAAGAGCATGCACACAGAATGTAAGCTTTATGGCGATCCTTGCGTTAAAACGAGAAGGGAGTAACAAAAGGTCTAGAACACCTTCCATTGGTGAGAGAGTTTGCGGACGTCTTCCCAGAGGAGTTACCTAGGATGTCGATAGAGAGGGATTTGGAATATACCATAGACCTAAAACAAGGAACTGAACCGATAGCAAGAATTCATCATCGAATGTCGACCCCGGAGTTACAGGAGTTGAAAATGCAACTGAAGGAGTTGCTGGACATGGGATTTATACGTCCTAGTGTGTCACTGTGGGATGTGCATGTTATATTTATTTGAAAGAAGGATGGGTCATGAGGAATCTGCGTTGAGTACCATCAATTGAACAAGGAAACGATTAAGAATCAATATTCGTTGCCAAGGATTGATGATCTATTTAATCAGATGAAGGGTGCGACGGTGTTTTCAAATATCGACTTGAGATCAGGGTATCACTAGTTACAGAACAAGGAGGATGACTTCCCTAAGAACACCTTTAAGACGAGGTTTGGAGATTACGAGTTTACAGTTTTATCGTTTGGAATGACGAATGCCCTAGGGGTATTTATGAGTTTAATGAATGAGGTGTTCCGTGACTACTTGGAAAAGTTCATCCAAGTATTCATTGACGACATTTTTATTTACTCTCGGATGATGGAGGAGAATGACAAACACTTGCGCTTGGTACTACAGTGTTTGAGAGAGAACAAATTGTATGGGAAATTATTTAAATGCTCATTTTATCAATAAAAAATTCACTACTTAGGGCATGTCATCTCTGACGAAGGTATAGCCGTGGATCCAACAAAGGTCAAGGCTATTATGGAATGGACCGTGCCGACAAATGTCTCAGAAGTGCGTAGCTTCTTGAGTTTAGCAGAATACTATCGACGATTCATCGAGGGTTTCTCAAAGATAGCAAATCCGATTACGAAATTGCAGAAGAAGAACAAAAAGTTTGTTGGACCGAGAATGCCTGGAAGCATTTCAGAGGCTCAAGGGGTTGTTGACAAGAGCACTGATACTAAAGGTCCCCAACATGGACATAGACTTAATGGTATGAACTGGCGCATCCAAAGAAGGCTTAGGCAGAGTCTTGATGCAAGATGATTGAGTGATCACTTACGTCTCGAGAAGGTTGAGAAGGCATGAGGATAACTATGCGACGCACGATTTGGAGTTGTTAGCCATTGTTTAAGACTCGATATTTTGGGGGCACTACCTTATTGGACAAAATTTTGAACTAAACAGACCACTGTGGACTACATCACATATTTACGCAAAGTGACTTGAACGTGTGACAACGACGTTGGTTAGAATCACTTAGCGAGTACGATCTTGAGATTACTTACATAGAAGGAATGATGAACAAAGTGGCTGATGCATTGAGTCGGAGACCACACATATTTTTGGTGATGCCTCTTCAGACGAATCTACATGAAACGATTCTAAATTTATAGCACGACGATGACTGGTACAAGGAGGTCAAGGCTTTTTCAGACAAAACAAAATGATGGTACCAAGATTTGAAGGATTTACGTTGGACGACGTCGAACTTTTAAGATTTAATAATTGAAATTACATACCCCCAAACAACGAGTTGAGGAGTATAATCCTAAATGAGGCTCATAGAGTAGTGTACATGGCTCACCCTAGAGTCATGAAGATGACGACAGATCTTAAACCCTTATTCTTCTGGAGAGGAATGAAGGAATACATAGTCAACTACATGGAAATATGTCTAGAATGTCAGTAGTTGAAGGCTAAAAATAGACATCCGACATGATTACTACAACCACATGCTATTCCAGAATCAAAATGGGAGTTCGTTTTGATGGATTTCATTGTTGGATTGCCATTGATGACAAGGGGACGCGACTCAATTTTCGTGGTAGTCGACACTCTGACTAAGAGTGCTCATTTTATTCTTGTGTGTACGACGTATCAGGCACCCAACTTAGTTAGATATTTCATCAATGAGATTGTGAGGTTGCATGGCATGCCTATGAGGATTATATCCGATCGAGGATCAGTGTTTACTGGATGATTTTTGGACTAGTTTCCAAGAGGCCTTGGGAACCCGACTTAACTTTAGTACCACGTATCACTTGGAGACAGACAGGAAGACCAAACGAACAAACCAAATCTTGGAGGACATGATGCGCATGTACGTGATGGACCAACTGAAGCGTTGGGAGTAATTCTTTCCACTGGTAGAATTTGCGTATAACGACAGTTATCAAAGCACCATTAAGATGATGCCTTTCAAGTTTCTTTATGAGCATCCATGTCGGACACCTTGATTTGGGATCGGCTTAAGGATAGGGTCCTGGTGGGACCAGAAGTGATCCAAGAAATGGAATATCAATTGCAAACTATAAGACAAAGGATCAAGGAAGAGCAGAATCGGTAGAAGAGTTATACCGATGTGCATCGTGTTGACCATAGTTACAATGTGGTGATTGAGTATTCTTGTGGGTGAAAACACATAAGAGTTCGATCAAGTTGGGAAAGGGTGATAAAATATCTCCTAGGTTTGTGGGACCTTTTGATATTGTGGAAAGGAAGGGGCTCGTGCCCTATCAACTAGCCTTGCCTGATTCTTTGAGGTGTATGCACAATGTTTTTCACGTATCTATTTTGAGACTTTATATTAATGATCCTAAACATGTTATTGACATGAGTTCCTTGAAGGTATCTGATGAGGGTGTGCTCATGGCTGAGCCAATCCACATCCTGGATCATCGCATTTGACAGCTACGACGTCGAACAGTAGATTAGGTCAAGGTCCAGTGGGACAATTATAGTCTGCACTCGACGACCTGAGAGGACGCATATGATATGCGCCAACAGTTTCCATTTTTTTTTGACAGATAGACTTATGATACTATTATACACATTATTTCGGCACTTATATACTGTGAAACTTCGGGATGAAGTTTATACCAAGAGGGGGTGTATGTAACATCCCGCTTTTGCACGCATTGAGCGAACTTATTCTTTGAGGACACTTTCTTGCAAGCGATCCAGATTATTATACTATTGGTTGTTTGATTATGATTATGAGGAATTATGGATATGATGATATGTTATTTTGTGTATTTACATAGACAAGTGCTATTGACTGGGTTCTCCTGAGTGTGCATGACTTTGGACCTCGAGGATGCATAGGTATCGATGAAACCCCTTGGACTCTGGATCGAGTGAGGGAGTAGACTATTGGGGTTTGATTGTTGTTGATATGACATATGTACATCTGATTAGATGTTATGATTATTGATTATTATTGTTGACATGATTTGTTGATGATGCGGGCTAACGATAGCTTGCCGACCAGACTCACGAGTAGAGTAGAGGGGTTATGCACGACAACCAGAGACTTGAGGGAGAGGTGTGGAAAACATCCCTACCACAGCCTACTAGCACTCTCACCATGGCTTGAATTGTAGGTTGATGATTACCTAGTTCGAGAAGACCCACGATGTCGTGAGGGAATACTGCGATAGTCGCTCACGATGATTGTAAAGGGAACAAAATAAGGTAGGGGACTTATTCCTTAGATTCCCTTAGTCTCCCACAAGATCCCCTAGTGGAGTATTGACTCTAGGGGTTTTTTATGTCTACCAAGTTAGTCAAGAGGCGAGTGGCACCCTTGGAGCACGTAATGTGTCTTGAAGGGCACGTTGCACAAGGAAACCAGAAATAGGTGAGTGGCACCCTTGGAGCACGTAGTGCATCCTGAAGGGCATGTCACGTAAGGAAACCAGAAAGAGGTGAGTGGCACCCTTGGAGCACGTAGTGCATCTTGAAGGGCATGTCACGCAAGGAAGACAAAAAGAGGTGAGTGACACCCTTGGAGAACCTAGTGCATCCTGAAGGGCACGTCACATTTTTAACTGGTAAGTGAATAAACCTAGACGGCTTTAGAATGAATGATGTGACAAGTAAGATTTAAAAAAACATTTCCCTAATAAAAATGCCACTCAACCTAGTGAAATTAAAATCTAGGTCTAAGTGACACTCGTTGTAAAAAATAATAATCATATTTAAACATGTAATGAGAAGGGGGTAAGAAATTCAATCAATTTATTAAAATCAAATGATATTGGGGGATTAAAATTCTAAAAGGGAAATGATGGTATTATGATCACAGACCCCCGACCCTCGGGTCGAGATCCACACAGGATTGTTTTAAATTCTCCTTGAGCCGAAGTGGCTCCCTCAGATCTCTATTGCAACCTTATGAATCCAATACATAGGTTCTTCTTGAAAACCTTCCCTACACAACTTAACACCAGGCGTGAGCCTTACATCTCCATGCGACCACAACCGGGCCTTAGCACAAGTGCCTCTCGCAACTCGCGTGTTCATGAGTCGATGACCCCCGACTTCTCTTTCTCCAAATGTCGATACCCAAGAATGAGATACGGGTATGGCTCCTCCTTGTTAGCGCCTTCCACACATAACCACCGGCTAGGGCTAAGTGTTAGCACTACTAGAAACTCACGACCTCGCGAGTTGGAGTGTTGAACCTTCGTGCTCCTCCTTTGCGAGTCTCTGAGATGCGATAATTCAACAATAGGTTGACTCCTTCCAAGGTGACGTGTGTACGCCACCTGTCACCCGCTTACACTTTTCTCTGGGCGCTTGTTGTTACACCACCTGTCAACCACGTGGTCCCCACCTAATGGACATGACACATGTTCGCATGAGCCCTCGGCGCTCGGAACTTCGCGATTTCCTAGTCGAAAAGAAATTCTTTCTATCCCCGATACACGATGTAGTGAGGCACCAAATATCATGGCCCTCCTTCCTCATCGATCGATGGTTCAGGTTGAATTGAGATCTCGTGACTCAGGGCTTTGTAGCGCAAATAAATCCGCCTCCCAGCATGCCATACCTGAATTCACGATTTCTTGTATGTGATCAACGACTGTCATTGATCTGAATCTGAAGGTCGCTATCCGTATTGAGCTTTAGAGTATCGGAAGATAATAAACCTTAATCCCCTCGTTGCTCTACAAGATCCCATGACCCACGACAACTTGACACTTCTCCCTCGAAGTGTCTCCACCATTCGTTTCATCTACTCTCCTGCACGACCTCCCAGAGGTTAAACTCCATGCCCCTTCCTCCAGATTCGACGACTATCAGTCCTTGGTGCCAGATCTGACGGCCCAGATCTAACCTTCTTGCGTGCTCTCCTCCTGCTGTCTGGACATAGAATCAATGACCCAGATCTTGCTTCTCCAGCTGATCTAACGATAGTTGTGCTCTACCTTTAGCATGCCCTTCTTCCTTTCCCTTGGAATATTTCTTACTCCAAAAGGCCTCAGACTTTGTCTCTACTGCAAAGATGTAACCTTGGCTCCTGCCTATATTCTAAGAGGTGTTCTTCCTCCTGATCTTTATCGACTATGAAACCTCGAAAGGTTTCTCGACTTCTGCACTCCTTGTAGGGTCCCTACACACAACTGTGCTATCCGTCTTAAGCTTTTCCTACTCGAACCTCTAAAGGATTCAACCCTTGCCTTCTCCTTCAAATGGAGATTGATGCTCTCTTGGAAGTCTCCTGTTCAAACACTCCTTGCTGAACAAACAGAGTATTCAACAAATCTGTCTTCTCACTGAACTCGAAATAGAGTTCTCTCTGTGCACTCTTTCACTTGCTCAATGCCTTCCTAGCAGAGCTTCCACATAATTCTCATAAATTCTATCTTCCCTGTGCCCTCCTTTGCACAGTTCTTCCTTCGAGGTTTTCAACAACCTTGAGGCCTCCTCCTTGAGTCAATGACTTTAGTTGGTGCGCCCTTCTGACACGTCTCTGTTTGAACTCCACAGAATTCAGAAGTGCACTCCTTACACTAGCTTGCAGAACCCGCAGTATTCTGTCATGCAACCTCTTGCATGAAGCCTCAAAGAACCCAAACCTGAAATCAAAGAACTCACAGATAGGAAAATCTATCTATCTCCTGCAGATGGAACTTAACATACATCTATAGCATGAATGAACACACAACATTCATAAAAGACACATGAACACATAGAAAACACATATGCAGGAAAAACTGCTTTGTATTAATATCAATGTCTAATTACAATGTGTTCGAGATCAGACTGCAATAGAGTCTCGACTCCCTCTCTTTTCTCTATCTTCTCTTTCTCTCTACAGACTCATCCTGCAGATACAAAGGATATTTTTACAAAAGGGGGCTCCTCGAGCTCTTCCCTCCATCTCACCAACTCATTAATTTACATTCAATTACATTGAATGACTGTCTAGTCCAAATCAGATCTAGATCTCAACCTTACAACCATTTAATACAATTTTCAAAATTTGAAAAAAAACGAGAGGGCTGCGCCTCTCTCCTTCCATTGAATGCACGCTTGATGTGCTGGCTAGCTGGCGTGTAGCTGGCTTGGAGCGATTCTCCTGCATCATACTCCTCTGCTGTGAAAAGTTCATGAGCTCCTACTCATGAGCTTCCTAGCATCACTGTTGAAATCCACCTGGATCCCAAACAGTTCTTTGGAGCTGTCCATCTAATCCCTCGCTTCGCTGCTGATGTTGCATCTATTTCTCTGTTGCTATGGTAGGTTATCCTCTGCAGGGTTCCTCCTCACTGGTAGTTTCTGCTGTTGACCTCGACATTAGCCTTCTGATTCCCTCAATTATCTCATCCAACTGCTCCCATGGCTGGCTCTCCTTTTGTAGCTTGCTCCACTGCACTTCTTCCCTGCAAATCGGTAGATCAACTAGATCTCCCATGCCATCTTCTTCCTCTGTGGCCTCAACTTGCCACCCTGTTGCAAAATTTATCTCTGCAGTCTTATCTTCTTGACTGAGTTGTTGTTCAGTCACCTTCTCTGACAGACTTTCTTCTGCCATTTCCCCTTGCGCTGGTTGAATTCCATCTTCCTCCAGCTGTTCCTTAGACTGGAATTCCCTTCATCTGCTGCTGCATGCCTCGATACTGCAGCCATCATCTATTCAACTCCCTGGCTGAAATTTCTAATCGATTCCTTGGAATGCTCCTCTACTAACATCTGCATGAATGTCTGCTCATGGCATTCATCTACTAGCTCTGATGGTTCAACCAATCCTCCAGCATCTCCAACTCCATCTCCCATGGAGTGAGCATCTTATTTGCATTCTCTTCTTCTACTACAACTTCTAGTACTGTAGTTATCCCCTGTTCAACCTCTTGAATGAAAATTTCGAGCATTTCTACTGAATGATTTTCTTCCTTAGCTGGGTCAGGTTCTGATGTCTGTCCCATTTCTTCTTCTTCTTTGACAGTCTCTGTTGGCTATCCTTCTGTTGCTGTACCTGCAACATCTTCCCTGGCCTCATCTTGGCTGCTTGGTAGGAATATCCGAATTCCTCCAATGATCAGGAGATTCCTCTGATCCTTCTCTATCATTTCCTCTCGTTGATACGAACTCATCCCTGAGTTCATGAGACTTTTAGATAGTCTCATCTGCTCTCCCTTGCCCACCTGTCAATATGGGATTTCCTCTCTACCCTCCTGGCAGTCTATGAGATCCCTAGTGATCCCATCTCATTGCCCACCTGGAAACTTAAAAGTTCATCTCTGCCCACTTGGCAGTCTATGAGATCTATGCTCGATCTCCCCTCTTCATCATCACTGAGGTTTATCCCAGCTTTTGGTTCACATGCATGAACCATCTCCTCTGTGGCCCTGAGACTTTTCACATGTCTCAACCACCTCCTCAACAGCCTTTGCTGTCTTTTGGCCAACAACTCCTTGACTGGCCATTTTGCTTTCCTTTTCATGGGCCATTCATACACCCATCATGTCTTTACATCCTGCTGCACCTGCAGTGCAAGCTCTTCCATTCTTGCCCTTATCTCAGCAAGTTCTTTATCCATTTCATCTTTTCTCTGCTACTGGTGGTTTTTCTTTCCACCGCTTCCATGGCCTTCAATAGCCATATTCCTATTCCTGTCTGCCCTCCTGGAAAACTTGTTGCTGTCACTCTGCAACCATGAGTGCTTCCATCCTTTCCGACAATCTTCCTGACTGTCTATTGACTTCTGCGCACCTTGCAACAATCATCACAGAGATTCAACACTCTGTCTTCCTTTTCCTTTGGCTCCCTCTGCCTGCAATATACCGACAGAAACAAGCTCTGATACCACTTTGATGCGTATCGGAGTATTGTTTTCTTTTCTTTCTGCCTCCTTCTGCCTGCAGTATACAGACAGAGAATCAGGCTCTGATACCACTTGATCACAGACCCCCGACCCTCGGGCCAAGATCTGCACAGGATCGTTCTAAATTCTCCTTGAGCCAAAGCGGCTCCCTTAGATCTCTATTGGAAACTTACGAATCCGATCCACAGGTCCTTCATGAAAACCCTCCATGTGCAACTTAACACCATGTGTGAGCCTTACATCTCCATGCGACCACAACCGGGCCTTAGCGCAAGCGCCTCTCACAACTCGCGAGTTCGTGAGTCGATAACCCCCGACTCCTCTTTCTCCAAACGCTGATACCCGAGAATGCGATACGGGTATGGCTCCTCCTTGTTAGCGCCTTCCACACATAACCACCGGCCAGGGCTAAGTGTTAGCACTACTTGCAACTCACAACCTCACGAGTTGGAGTGTTGAACCTTTGTGCTCCTCCTTTGTGAGTCTCCGAGACATGATAAGTCAACAATGGGTTGACTCCTTCCAAGGTGACGCGTGTACTCCACCTGTCACTCGCTTACACTTTTCTCTAGGTTCTTTTTGTTATGCCACTTGTCAACCATGCGGTCCCCACCTAACGGACGTGACACATGTTTGTACGAGCCCTCAGTGCTCGACACTTCGCGATTTCGTAGTCGAAAATAAATTCTTTCTACCCCCAATACACGATGTAGCGAGGTGCCAAATATCATGGCTCTCCTTCCTCCTCGATCGACGGTTCAGGTCGAATCGTGATCTCACGACTCGAGGCTTTGTAGTGCATAGAACTCCGCCTTCCAGCTTGCGATACCCGAATTCACGATTTCTTGTATGAGATCAATGACTGTCGTTGATTTGGATTTGATGGTCGCTATTTGTCCCGAGCTTTAAAGTATTGGAATATACTCGGCCTTAATCCCCTTGCTGCTCTGCAATATCCCATGGCCCACGACAACTCGAGACTTCTCCCTCGAAGTGTCTCCACCGTCCGTTTCAGCTACTCTATTGCGCGACCTCCCAGAGGTTAAACTCCATGCGCCTTCCTCGATATCTGATGACTATCGGTCCCTAGTGCCAGATCTGATGGCCCAAATATAACCTCCTTGCGCACTCTCCTCCTTCTGTCTGGACGTAGATTCAATGACCCAGTCCTTGCCTCTCCAGCTAATCTAACGGAAGTTGTGCTCTACCTTGAACATGCCCTTCTTCCTTTCCCTTGGAAGATTTCTTTCTCCAAAATGCCTCGACCTTTGTCTCTACTGCGAAGCCTGTAGCCTTGGCTCCCGCCTATATTTGAAGAGGTGTTCCTCCTCCTGAGATTTATCGACTGCGAAACCTCGAAAGGTTTCTTGACTTCTGCACTCCTTGCAGGGTCCCTACACACAATTGTGTTATCCATCCTGAGCTTTTCCTACTCGAACCTCTAAGGGATTTAGCCCTTGCCTTATCCTTCAAATGGTGATTGATGCCCTCTTGGAAGCCTCCTGTTCAAGCACTCCTTTCTGAAAAAATAGAGTATTCAACAACTTTGTCTTTTCACTAAACTCAAAATAGAGTTCTCTCCGTGCACTCTTGCACTTGCTCAATTCCCTCTTGGCAGAGCTTCTACAGAATTCTCAGAAATTCTATCTTCCTTGTGCCCTCCTCTGCACAGTTATTCCTTCAAGGTGTTCAACAACCTTGAGGCCTCCTCCTTGAGTCAATGACTTCATTTGGTGCACCCTTTTGGCACGTCTCCGTCTGAACTCTGTAGAATTCAGAAGTGCACTCCTTGCACTGGCTTGCATAACCCCCAGTATTCTGTCATGCAACCTCTTGCATGAAGCCTCAAAGAACCCAAACCTGAAATCAAATAACTCACAGATAGGAAAATCTATCTATGTCCTACAGATGGAACTTAACATACATCTACATCATGAATGAACACACAACATTCATAAAAGACACATAAACACATAGAAAACACATATGCAAGAAAAACTGCTTTGTATTAACATCAATGTCTAATTACAATGTGTTCGAGCTCAGACTGCAACAGAGTCTCGACTCCCTCTCTTTTCTCTATCTTCTCTTTCTCTCTGCAGATTCATCCTACAGATACAAAGGATCTTTTACAAAAGGGGGATCCTCGAACTCTTCCCTCCATCTCACCAACTCTCATTAATTTACATTAATTTACATTCAATTACATTGAATGGTTGTCTAGTCCGAATCAGATCTAGATCTCATCCTTACAACCATTTAATACAATTTTCAAAATTTGAAAAAAATGAGAGGGTTGTGCCTCTCTCCTTCTATTGAATGTGCGCTTGATGTGCTGGCTAGCTGGCACATAGTTGGCTTGGAGTGATGCTCCTGCATCATCTTATCTACACATGCAAATTAAATTTTATTAATTAAAAAGAAAAAGGGGTAAAAAGTGTTTTTTCTACACTTGCTAATTTGAGTTTTAGTTAAAAAGGGAAAAGAGGGAAACTTAAAAGAAATAGGAAACTAAGGGAAAAAGGTGAAACATAAAGAAAAAGGGAAACATAAGGAAAAAGCTAAATGTGTGACATAGTAAGGAATCTTTCCTTTAAGAACTTTCTAATTATGAACTCAACTAGGAATTTAGTAAAGGCATAAGTCATTTAAAATTTGTAAGGGAATATTGGGACACCAAGGATCGTTTTTAGGAATTCTTTTTGGTGGGTGAGGGAAATAAGAATAATTAAATAAATAATCAAATTAATTTCTGGTGCAACTAGGGGGATGGGGGACATGTGTACAGGGGAGGTTTTTTTGATTAAATTAATGAAAAAAAAATTTAATGAGAATTTGGGAAATATATCACTTAGAAACTCTATAAAAAGGATGGAGGAGGAGGGGTATGGATCTGATTTGTATGTGTAACGTTACACTGCTGAATTTTTGTCTTGACTAAACTTATCTTGTAGGAGTTGGGATACCCAACTCGGGTAACGAGTGGTAGCTCGACCTTGCAAGATGAGTTGGGTGATAGATGTTCTCTAGGATAGTGTGTGTGGCCCCTTTTCATCTCGGGGGGCCCAGGGGGAAGAATATTACCCGTAGTGTTGGCTGGGAGGTATCAGTGAGGTCACATCGGTCAACAAGTAAAAGTTGGACGGAGTGTGCGGGACAAAAACTATTGAGCAATCACGCTTGGCTAAGGTACTCTGGTTGAATTGTTACTTGCAATGAATTTAAATTTACTCATGTTATTTCTCTATGCTCGATTTAATATTTCAATTCCATGCATTGTCTTGCACCTTCTTTCCTACAATATTGTAATCCCTTTCCTTGTTTTTTTCTCAATGGATTTCCCTTGGAGAACCCAATTTTTTATTTCAATAACTTATCTGTGTGGGATTTAATGATTGTTTGAAGATTTTGTGCTTTATCTTCCACCCTTATCCCTAGGTAATCATTCCATGCCTGAGCAGTCGTCCAGGAGCCGAATCGACGATCGTCACTTCGGTGTTTATAGACCTATAGATTCTAATGCCCTGCTTTTCTGTGCAAGGATGATGAACAAAGGATAAATTCCTGCCCAAATGTCTACCCATTGCTTATCCCTGCATTGATTGATTCTTTGTCAAATGATTAGTCTCTGCGCCCTTTGGTGAATGAGTATCCTTGTGTTTTTGCTAATTCATTGCCGAATGATTAATTTTATTGCACCCAGATTTTGGAATTTGTTTTAATGTTGAAATAACCATTATAGGCATCCAAAGTTGAATTTGTTTTTAGGGTTGGATAAACCATTACCTCCGTCCAATTTCTATTTCATTGTACTCTGAATTTAACCCTTTTCCTATGTTTTAAATAACCACAATTTTCCAACATATCTCATTGTTGATATACTTGCATTTTAATGTTATAGGACATCAAATTATTTAGAAAGAT
This sequence comes from Picea sitchensis, assembly GCA_010110895.2. Taxonomy (NCBI): domain Eukaryota; kingdom Viridiplantae; phylum Streptophyta; class Pinopsida; order Pinales; family Pinaceae; genus Picea; species Picea sitchensis. The sequence goes on along the minus strand of SNQJ01S0009902.1, from coordinate 114,082 downwards.
TTATACAGGATTAATTCCTGTATTTACACAACATTTTTGTCATATCAATATACATCGAAATTATACTATTGACAGTAACTATATAATGACTTATTCTACAAACAACAAAAGCAAATTAATATACAATGAGTTTATACAACAATATAATTTTAATTTAATTTGATTGTGTGTGATTTCGTGGCCCAACACACCAATTTTACACATCACTCACCACAGAGATTTTCTGAGCTATGTTACACATTTATTGGCTGCGATTTGTTGCATATATATATTTGACTGTCAAATTACATACATTGTGCGATTACGATTCCACATATATGGTGGGACTACAATTTCACATATTTTGTGTGCACTGTGACTACGATTTTAATAGATAGTGGTAATGTATTTCCTTATTAAAAGACATCATGTTTTTATATATGTGAATGGAAGACATAGTTTTTATGGATTGATCGCCTGTTGATTGATAGCTGTATTGATTGGCGATTTTACTGATAACATTATAGTTATTTAACACTGCTAGTGATTCATTGAATAACATTTAATTTAATAACATTTGATTTCGCGAGATTATGATTTTATGAACAACTTTTATTTAGGCAGCAAATATATGTCTGACAATGAGTTTAATATATTGAAGGACAAACAACTATCTTCTATATTTATACAGACACCGTTTTATATTGACGACAAATATATCTCTACAATGATTTAATATTTATGAATGACAGACAACTATCTTCTATATTCATATAGACAGATTTTTGTATATTTATTCACACATGTATCAGTCGGTCAACGGTCACAGTCTTCAATGCCACTCCGATTTTTTTCTTTTGGTAGGAATCCACAGTAGTATCAAAAGGTCACGATATGAGGAATTCTATCCTTCGATTGGGACAAATGAAATTATAGTGGTTCCCTTTGCGAATCTTCCTTCATTGCTCGTCCCAACCCAGATGACAATAAGCTTTTAGTGTTTTAAATATTTTTCTCCATTTCAAAATTTTTTAATAAAATTTGTTCAGCTGTGATAAGGTAAGTGGGAGAAAACTTAAGTATTCTCTCCCTTCCAACTGAAAAGAAATCACGATTTCGGGAAGTAATTACCAATTGGGGTGTAGATGTCCATCCCACAACGAGCAGGAAAGATGCACATCCGAGGCACCAACACTATTCTAACCGCCACACTGCCCAATACAAATTTATAAAAATGTTCTTCTGCAAATTGGAAGGCCGATAATCTTAACAAAATTATTAAATTGGGCAACCCATTGTCATCATACGAGCGACATTTAAAATACTTCCATAAGCTTGCATTACTGCCACCATGTGTCCAAACATCTTCTGAGATATCTTGTGGTAATGTTGATTGATGCGANTTTAATAAAATTTGTTCAGCTGTGATAAGGTAAGTGGGAGAAAACTTAAGTATTCTCTCCCTTCCAACTGAAAAGAAATCACGATTTCGGGAAGTAATTACCAATTGGGGTGTAGATGTCCATCCCACAACGAGCAGGAAAGATGCACATCCGAGGCACCAACACTATTCTAACCGCCACACTGCCCAATACAAATTTATAAAAATGTTCTTCTGCAAATTGGAAGGCCGATAATCTTAACAAAATTATTAAATTGGGCAACCCATTGTCATCATACGAGCGACATTTAAAATACTTCCATAAGCTTGCATTACTGCCACCATGTGTCCAAACATCTTCTGAGATATCTTGTGGTAATGTTGATTGATGCGAATACTCATGAATTCAAGGGTCCAGTCAGATATCAAGATGAGGCGACGTGAGAGATCACAACGATTATAGTCCGCCCCGTCTTCTATGATTTCGCTTGGCATTCCTTCCCTTCAGGGGTACCCAAAGTGATCTCGATGATCCTTTTAGACATGATGTTGTTCTGTGAATAACAATATTTTTCTCTGTGGCTAAGTCCAGTGAATTCAACGCTCAGCCTTGAATTTTGCTTTTAGTTTTGAGCTAGATTTATGTATAGTTCAATGTCCTTTCCCAATGAGATTTAGGTTTTTAGTACCAATATATTTTATCAATAAGGTAGAAGTAATTTTTAGCGTGATCAACTTTTATTATTTTTTTAAATTTCCTTTTCATTTGTAAATGCAACCAGTTCTTACGATCTTAAATGAATTATGTGATCCTATTATGCGTACGACTCCGGTGTATCCTTCCTTTAGTAAATTGTTTTGAATTACTTGGAAGATAACATATGATGGTATATTCTAATCGTACACCTTGAAGATTGATAGTTGGTTTTTGCTAGAATGTTTCTTAAGTGGCTACATCCATCAAATGTTTTAAGATAGGTATGATGGACTTAACAAATGTTTTATAGATAGTAATGGAACCATTAATTAAGTGAAGGTAGGATTTTGTAGAAGTCCGTTTAACTTGCGCCATGGAAATATAATTAGGATTTCTCGCGCACTTGAATTAATGTTGACATAACTGATGATCAATATTGCGCCATTACTTAAGGTCACATGTGAATGTTCTAGAATTGTTTACTCTCATGTGCAACATATATTTCAATGTTGATGTATGATTGATAATGTTGACAGTTACCCTTGCGTCAGGGTTGATTATGTTTAGGGTTGATGGATTAGGGAATTGGATGATCAGGTTGATGTTAATTTACATAGAGAAAAAAAGGAGTTTACTTTGTATGCTTCGAATTTTCTTAGGCGTAACGAAGGAATGTTACATTCTTCCTCTAAACTTGCACACCACTTTATTAAATGTGAGTTTGTTTCCAAATGATCTCAAGCGCCTTCTATTTATAATAATCTAGCCAGCTGAACACAGGTGTCTCTTCAAGCAGAGATGACCTGTTCTTTTATTCATATAATACTTCAATAATACTTATTCTGCTGAGCTGACTTGTCTTCGAGGGTTTTCACACACTTGTTTAGGTTTTTATATTTCTTTAAGAATATTCTATTCTAGTCAAAGGTTTATCCATGGAGGTTAATACCTCCCACAACTACCAAAACATTAACAGAGAGAGGGGGGATGATGGGCGAGAGAGAGGGTGGAAGAGGGAGACAAGGATATAGGGGAAGAACAGTAAGAGAGAGAGGGATATGAAGAGAGAGAGGGGGGAAGAGAGTGAGCGAGATATGG
>SNQJ01S0009902.1:86806-103652 GCA_010110895.2 Picea sitchensis | reverse complement strand
GAGTCAGTGTGTTGTTCCGATAGTGCTCAGTCCAAAGAAAGATGGAGGCTGGAGGATGTGTACTGACTTGAGGGAAATCAACAAGATAACCATCAGGTATAGATTTTCACTGCCAAGAATGGATGATCTGATGGATTTCTTGAGTGGAGACAATTTTTTTTCGAAGATTGATTTGAAAAGTGGATATCACCAGATTCGTATGAGAGAAGGTGATGAATGGAAGACAACCTTCAAGATTAATGAAGGGTTGTATGGATGGATTTTTATGCCATTTGGCTTAATGAATGCACCAAGTACTTTCATGAGGTTGATGAATGAAGTCCTGAAGGATTTCATCGAAAAATTTGTCATTGTGTATCTTGATGACATACTGATTTTCAGTAAAACAAAGGCAGAGCATCTGAAACATTTGGCTACAGTGATGAAAAGATTACATCAAGAGAAGTTGATGATAAACATGAAGAAATCCTCGTTCATGAAGACAAAGCTCATTTATTTGAGTTTTGTTATTTCTGTAGATAAGTTGAAGATGGATCTAGATAAGGTGGAGGTAATTAAGAATTGGCCATCACTGAAGAGTATATTTGAGGTGAGAAGTTTTCATGGATTGGCTAGTTTCTACTGGAAGTTCATCAGGAATTTCAGTGGAATTAGTGCACCGATGATGGACACAGTGAAGAAGAGACACAAGTCTTTTCATTGGATAGAAGAGGCTGAGAAAAGCTTTAATTTGTTGAAAAGGAAAATCATGGAACAACCAATTTTGGTGTTGCCTGATTTCAAAAAGACATTTCAGGTAAAATGTGATGCAAGTGGATTTGCAATAGGGGTAGTCTTGAGCCAAGAAGACAGGCTAATAGCATACTTCAGCGAGAAGCTGAATGAAGTGAAAGTGAAGTACTCAACATATGATAAGGAGTTCTATGCTATTATTCATGCATTGAAGAAATGGAGACATTCTTTGATCCCCAAGGAGTTTTTCTTATACAGTGACAATCATGCTTTGCAATTTTTGACTCAACATGAGAAGTTGAATCAAAGACATGTTAAATGGGTTGAATACATGCAGAACTTTACTTTTGTAACTAAGCATATTTCTGGATCTGCTAACAAAGTTGTTGATGCTTTGAGCTGGAAATGTTTGCTGTTGTAGGAGTTTAGAGTCAAAACACTGGGTTTTGATGATCTCAAGGACATGTATAGAGATGATCCAGATTTTAAAGAGGCATATGAAGCAGCTAAGAATCCAATTCTCAGGGACAAAAGTCAATGGACAAAATACATGATCCAAGAAGGATTATTGTTTAAGGGTAATCAACTTTGTATTCCAAAATGCTCCATGAGGGAGAATCTGTTGAAGGAGAAACATAGTGGAGGATTGACCGGGCATTTCGGTCATGACAAGACATTCTCAAAGATAAACAAGTCATATTTTTGGCCAGGAATGAGAGAAGACATCAAAAGATTCATGGACAGATGTAGAATTTGTCAGCATTCAAAAGGGAAGAGGAAGAATGTAGTCTTTTATCAACTGTTACCCATACTTGATAGGCCATGGGATGCAGTAAGCATGGAATTCATATTGGGGCTGTCGAGAACACAAAGAGGGTTTGACTCGATCTTTGTGGTAGTGGATAGATTTTCTAAGATGGCACATTTTATACCATGTCAGAAAACTAGTGAAAAAACTCACATTGTGAATTTGTTTTTCAAAGAAGTCATTCAACTTCACGTCTTACCAAGGAGCATAGTTTCAGATCGAGACACCAAGTTCGTGGGACACTTCTGGAGAACCTTATGGAATAAGCTGGGAACAAACTTGTCATTCAATTCAACTTATCATCCTCAGACAGATGGACAGACATAAGTTGTGAAGAGAAGTTTGGGAGACTTGCTGAGGAGCTTGGTGACAAAACACCACAGTCAGTGGGACAATATTCTTCCACAGGAGGAATTTGCTTATAATGATTCAATCAAAAGAAGCACAGGGAAGAGTCCATTCCAAATTTTTTATGGGATGCAACCAAGAGGAGTTTCAAAATTGAGAGATTCAGAACAGAATGCAACTAGGAGTGCTAGTGCAGAGGATTTCGCAGAAGCAATAAAGGAACTTCACAGCTAGGTGAAGGAGCGATTGTAGAACTCGAGCCAAGAGTATAAGCGCAGAGCAGATCAACATAGGAGAGAACTTCGATTTGAGGTTGGTGATTTGATTCTAGCACATCTGAGAAAGGACAGGTTCCCAAAGAGGACATATAACAAACTGAAGATGAAGAAGATCGGACCATGTAAGGTCTTGAAGAAATTTGGTGCAAATGCTTATGAGATTGAATTACCCGATGGGATCAGAATTTCTCCGATATTCAATGTCTCAGATTTGTACCCATACAAATATGAGGAAGCAGAAGTAGGTAGTGAAAAACCAAAGGTTCAATGGACTAAACAGATGCTAGACGCAGAGAATCCACAGATGGAAAGCATACTGGACAAAAGAGTTAGTAACAGGACCAGAAGAAGGGAATATTTTGAATACTTGGTCAAGTGGAAGGGACATCCAGTTGAAGATGTCAGCTGGGAAAATGAAGCAGAGATCCAAAAGCATGGACATATCGTATGAGAGCTCATGGACAGGAGCCCATGAAAATTTTCAAGCGAGGGAGTATGATGCAGGAGCATCACCAACGTCAAGCGAGCGTAGGACAAGCGCCAACGCATTTTGGCACCTGATAAATTGTTTGAAATCTTTTGAAGTTGGATGTGCCAAACTTAAATGTAATAGTTAAGAAAGGGCATACTAGTAGATTGTAATCATACCTTGAGCGTCCCGCTCTCGTCTGAAGGACTAAGAGGCATTTATGCTAGTAAATGTAAGTAGGTAGACTTGAATTCTTAGATTTGACAGTTTTAGGAGCTGGAGGGAAAAAAAATATAGACACCCTCACTTATATCATTGAAACATTAGCAGCATAATCAATCAAGAGAGCATAGAGAAGAAGAAGAAGAGAGCTGTGTAGAAAAACCCCATGTACAAAAGTTCTGGATTAATACAAAGATCTGTTGTTCAGACTCATGGTGTTCAATTGATTTCTGTGTTTATACATGCTGATTGATATGTGCTTGGTTACTCTCTGTTATGAATTTTCTTTGATGCATGAATGTATGGTTTCATGTTGAATTTCTGAAATCTGAAGAGAGGGAGAGTAAAGAATAAGTTTCAATTGTTTCTCTGTCTGAGCAAGAGTTTTCCTGCAAGGAGTGCAGTGAAATTGTTCACAAGGTGTGCGTTGACAGAAGTCAGAGTTCGTCTCTGCAAGCTCAGGAGGGATAACATTGTTCTCGTTCTTGCAGAAGTAGAAGTCAAGCACAGGATCCATGCAAGGAGTGCACAGGCCGAGTAGATTCTCAAAGGTTGTAACCTGAGCGAAACTGTTGAAAGATTGCTATCACAGGGAGTGCGCAGAGTCTAAGAGGTTCAAATACTTGGAAGTATTTGAAGAATTACCGCAAGGAGTGCGCGCAGGAATTTTCCCAAAAGGACTTGAGGATTTTTCAATCAAGCTCAAGAGGGATAGGATCTTCGAAGATGTCGAAGAAAAGCTCAAGAGGGCTAGTGCCTTGAAGTGTTGGAAGGAGGCTCAACGACATTGTTCGCTGGTGGATAAGTTTCATGAAGGATTACTTGTTCATTTTGTAGGAGTTGTTAAAGAGGCATTGGACAGACGAAATTCTCCATGGAGGATTCGTGAAATCCTGGAAGCCGTCAGATCTTGCAGAGGAGCAAGAAGGTTATGGTGAGTGTTTTTCTAAGTGCAAGCTCAGGAGAAATTGGGCCATAGGATCTGAGCCAATAGGGGCCATTGGATCATTCACAAAATCTCATTTTGGGGTTTCGGGAGTTGGAGAACTGAAATCCTTGCCTCAAGACTCGCGAGGTCACGAGGTGCGAAGTCCCAAAATAGCGAGAAAATATGAGCCGTCCGATTGGAAGGACACGTGTCACAAGATCCTCTTTATCAGAGATTCATACATCGGAGGTTAGAGAAGGAATTTCTTCGACTTCACGAGTGGCAAAGTCGCGAAAGAATATAAGATGTCCATTAGAGGAGGACAAGTGGCAGAGATCAAGGGATCTCATGAACTCGGAGGTTCACAAGGTGAGAGACCAAATATTGGGTGCTCCAATTCGCGAGTGGAAAAATTGCGAGGAGCGAGGACAACCATAGGATCCAGGTCAAGTGAGGATCGTTGGATCAGAGTCTCACCGTGCCTATCGCACATTCAAAGGTTTGAAGGTGCAGAAGAACCTGATAGCACATAGTGGACAGGTGGCATACTTGTCGACACAGGGTCAAACCTTTGTTGACCATTTTGGGGTTTCGTGAGTTAGAGAATCGAGAGCATAGCATCAGAATTCATGAAGTCATGAATTTCGAACCTCAAAAAGGAGGGAAGTTCTGTTGTGGGACCCGCATTGACGACGTGTCAGAATTTTAGTGTTTCAACATATCGGCGGATAGGAAGTTGAGACTTCTGTCCCGAAAGTCCCAAATTCGCGAGTTGCAATAAGAAGTAGCGAGGAGTTCGGGATATAGACATTTCGGGTGTCAGGATACAACGTAGGTAGCGTTTCGGGAAGCGAAGTCATGAAGTGCCGAAGTCGAGCATAAGAGACACGTGGTAGAACCACACGGTGGGCCCGAGAAATAAACCGGCAGACACATGTCACATATTGGAAGGAGTCAACACCCCGCAGACTTCTCGCGTCTCAGGGATTCACAAGATAAGAGCACAAGAGTTCAACCTTTGAACTCACGAAGTGCCGAGAAGCGAGAGGAGATTTTGTGAAGTTTAGCCGGTGGTCACGCGTAGAGGGCGTTGATGAAAGAAGAGATATACCCATTTCGCGATCTCAGGTATCACGAGATTGGAGAGAAAGAGTCGGGAGTCACAACTCGCGAACTCATGAGATTGAGAGTTGCGAAAAGGACCTGTGGATATGTCGAATTGAGATTCCAGAGAGGAATCAAAAGAGTCGATCCGACTCGGGGGAGATAAACAATTATCCTGTGAGTGGATCTCAGCCTGAGGGCCGATAGGTCTGCGTCAGAAAAGAGGGTCAATTTCCAAAACTACAGATCAAGAAACACAACCAAGAATATGTTATGAGACAGTCAAAGGAGACAAGAAGTTTTACAGGGAAGATCACAGGGACACTCCTCCACCTAGAAGATTTAGATTTCAGAATCAGTGATAGCCAGAAACAAGTAGGCCTCGAGAAGAAGAAGGATTCAAAAGAGTAACTCCCTTCAAAATATATTCAACTCCCAGGTATCAAACTATATTTTTTGGTTTATGTTATGAATGAAATAATTTTGGACATAAATATGTAAATTGTGAGCTAATAGTAGGAACATAAACAACTTTGAAATTGATGCACAAAATGGTTATCAAAGAAGTCCTAGAGAAACACAGAGAAGAAGCCACAACAAGTTTGAATCATTGAGCACTAAAGTGGAATGCTACAAGTGCAACACATTTGGACACATGGCCAAATATTGTAGAATGATAGAACCTCCTATAGAATCACAACAAAATAACAATAGTCACATATAGGAACCTCAATAGAGAATATGGATAAGAAAGCATAATCAATTTAACAATGAAGAATGCATACTCACTATACAATCTAAATACAAGAAACATGGTTGGTATGTTGATAGTGGCTGCTCAAAGCACATGAAAGGTGATGAAAACAAGTTTCTAACATTCAGAAAGGAAAGAGATGGATCAATATCCTTTGGAAATGAAGACTCAACTAGAATCATTGGAAAGGGCATAGTCAGAATTGGAAACAAAAATACCAAGGAAAAAAATGTTCTACTAGTGGAAGACATGAAACATAATATTCTAAGTGTAGTTCAAATGTGTGACCAAGGTCACAAACTTATGTTCGATTCACATTAGTGAGAGATAAGAAAAACAGGTTTAGGAAAATTGATTGCAAGAACTGTAAGAACTTCAAGCAACATATATGTACTAAGTGAAATTGGAAATGAAAAGTGTTTTCTAGGAAAGGAAGATGAATTTTGGCTATGGAACAGAAGAATGGGTCACATAAACTTTGATAACCTTGTCAAAGTAAAAATAATGGAAGCAGTCAGAGAAATTCCCCAGATCACGAAGCCAACAAACACATTATGCACACATTGTCAACAAGGAAAGAAAACAAAGACCAAGTTCAAATAAAAGGAATACTCCACAACAAGACCACTGGAAATTGTGCATATTGATCTAGTTGGAACAACTAGAACAAAGAGTTTAAAATGTGAGAAATAATTTATGTTATTGGTTGATGATTATATAAGAATGATTGCATTTTTTTTCTCAGGAAGAAATTAGAAGCATTTGAAAACTTCAAGGTATACAGGGAAATGGTTGAAAATGAAATGGATTCAAAAATCAAATGTTTGAGATCAGATAATGGAGGAGAGTTCAATTCAAAGGAATTTATGGACTTATGCAACAAGCATGTAATAAAAATGAAATTATTTGTGGCTAGGACACCTCAACATAATGGAGTTGTTGAAAGAAGAGCATGACAATACAACAAATGGCTCGAACAATGTTAATGGATTCTAAGTTGATAGATATTTTTTGGACACATGTGATGCATATATCAGTTCACATTAAAAACATATTAATGCTCATAAACAACAATGACACAACTCCCTATGAGCTATGGAAAGGAAGACCAACAAATATGAATAACTTTAGAGTTTTTGGAAGCAAATGCTACATCAAAAGAGAAGATGGAAGATTGAGAAAGTTTGATTCTCATGTGGAAAAATGCATACTTGTTGGTTAATCAAGTACAAGGAAAGCATACAAGTGTTACAATCTAAGTATCAAAAAGGTTGTGGAAATCATAATGTAACGGTTGATGAAATAGGTGGATGGAAAGTAAAGGAAGAAGAAAAGGAGTCAGTAGAATAGGTCTACGAAGAAGAAGAAAATGATGAAGAAGCAACATAAGGGGAAGATGAAGAAGATCAGATAGAAGTAGAGGATAAAGTACAACAAGTACCTCCAAAGACACATAAAAAATGAATACACAATAATCATCCTTCATATCATATTATCGGGAACAAAGATGAAGGAATTGAGACTAGAAGAAGAATTCATTCACCATAACAACTGTACCTATCACTCTTATCTTCAATTGAACCAAATAGTTTTGAAGAGTCCAACGAGGATGAATTTTGGAAAAATTCCATGAATGGGGAGTTGGATAAAATAGAGAAGAATGACACTTGGGAATTGGTCCTAAGACCAAGGTACAATAATGCAATCAACACAAAGTGGGTCTTCAGAAATAAATTGAATGAAGATGGACATATTACTAGAAACCAAGATAGATTGGTATGTAAATGATATGCAAAGGTTAAAGGTATCGAATTTGAAAAAACGTTTTCCCTAGTTGCTAGAATGGAAGCAAGCAGATTGATCATACCTTATGCATGCTCCAATACTATTAAAGTGTATTATATGGATGTGAAATCATCCTTTCTGAATGGGGAACTTGAATAAGAAGTCTACATTGAGAAACAAAAAGGATTTTAGTTGTCAGAGAACAAAGATTATGTGTGTAGGTTGAAGAAGGCCTTGTATGGTCTAAAACAGGCTCCTAGAGCATGGTATTCTAGACTAGACAAATATCTACAACATGCATGATTCAGAAAAAAAAAAATGTAGACAACAACCTTTACATCAAGGTAACTCAAGATAATATTTTTTTAATTGAAGTTTATGTTGATGATATTATTTTTGAAAGTGACGATGACAGGTTAAGCCAGAAATTTGCAAAGGATATGTAGAATTAATTTGAAATGTTATTACTTGGAGAACTATCCTTATTTCTAGGTCTTCAGATATGTCAAAGAAACCAAGGCATTTTTATTTCTCAAACTAAGTATATCAGAGAAATGCTAAAGAGGTTAAGAATGGAAGATTGCAAACAAGTTAACACTCCTATGAAAACCGGTTGCAAGTTAAGTAAAGATGATGATTCAAAGGATACAAATCAGAGGCAATACATGTCAATGATTGGTAGATTAATTTATGTGACAATATCCATACCATATGTAATGCAGGCAGTTGGACAAGTGGCACGATTTCAAGCATCACCAAAGGAATCACATGTTCTAGCAGTGAATAGGATATTCAGATATCTCAAGGGTACATAAGAGTTTGGATTATGGTATCCAAAAGAAAAGGATTTATCACTTATTGCCTACACAGATGCAGATTATGAAGGTTGCATTAATGACCAGCGAAGCATAAGTGGAGCAACGTTCTAATTAGGTGAGTGTTTGATATCTTTGCTAAGTAAGAAACAATCATCAATTTCATTGTCTACAACCGAAGCAGAGTATATTGCACCAACAACATGTTGTACATAGGTTCTATGGATGAAACAAACTCCGAAAGATATACAGGCTGAGTATGATGAGCCCATTCTAGTATTTTGTGATAATACAAGTGCCATTAGTATCTCAAAGAATCCAGTGATGCACTCCAAGAAAAATCACATTCCAATCAAGTATCACTTTCTATGGGAACAAGTTGTAGAGAACAACATCTGAGTTGAATATGTGGGAACAGAAGAACATGTTGTAGATGTCTTTACAAAACCGCTTCCAAGGGAATCCTTTGAGTATATTCTCTAGAGACTCAAAGTAATTTCTACTCCAAAATGAATGCTTTTGAATTCTTATCTTATATGTCTTATATTTACACGAGGAAACACCATAAAGAGGATAGTTCAGGTTGGGGGAGCAGTTTCAGGAAGAGTTCAGTCAGGGGGAGCAACCCCAAGGAGAATTCAGCTATGGGGAGTAGCCCTAGAAGGGAAGTTACCTTTTACATTGATGTCAAAGGGGGACAGATTCATCAGATGTAGGATAGGGAGTTAGATTCTTGGAGATTGATCATAGAGACATGTTTCCAAGGGGAGCAATGGTCACATGGGGAAGATGAGCGATATGAATTCAATGTTGCATTAAAGTGTTTCGATCAATGCCAAAGGGGGAGATTATTGATTAATTGGGTTGGTTGTCATTGATGTAAACCCTTGAAGCAAACCGATAGCAAATTCTGGTAGCCCAAAAAATATGGTTAAGGGAATTCAGTTTTATTTATACATAATGGTATGAAGATTAATTTATTTGTAGGTAAAAATATTCTATATGGATAGTATATGTCATGCCATTTCCAGTGATATGTGGAATGTCACATAAATCCTCACTGTTAAAGAGTTATGGCCTTGTGAAGTTGGAGAACCCTCATGAGTTATCTAGAAGGTCAAAGAAGTCAAATTATTCTAGAAGCTCCTAGAAAAAGTTGACTAGTCAAGTGGGTGAAACTAGGAGTTAATCATGGGTTAAGTTGTTGCAATTAGAAAATAATTAAAAATAATTTAGTTGCAACTAGAAGTGGAGAATTTACTATTTGTAGAAAATTGGGTTAGAAGTGGACAAGTGGTTAGAAGTGTGTTAGCCCTAAAAGAAGGAACTTGGGTTAAGTTTGTTAGAAGGTAACCCTTGAGGAAGCTACATGGAAGTATAAATAAGAGAGTAGGGCTCTCCTATTAGAATATATTGAGCACATTGAATATATATTATTATGTAAGGTTTATTGCAAGTACTCATTGATACATCTAAAGTTACACAATTCTAAGGTAGCACGAAGGGTTGATGATGAAAGTTTCAGAATTGCAGAAAATATAAAAAAAATCCCTATTTTTTGAGGTGTACGTGGGCTACCATGGAACATAGCGCATACATATGCAAACTGAAGGAGACAAGAGAATGAACATGCACATGATGAATAAGGAACAATCACATACAATTGGGAAAAGCCATGAAAACTTGAGAATATGAATATGTTGGGTCTCTAGAGTCTGAAATCAAGCTCCCAGAAAGGTCTACAGTGATAAGGAACAATAGATATATCTACAGGTTCAAGAGGAATGTATTATTTCTATGTGTAGTTGGATATTGTTTTATACATGAGATATGGTCATGGGGGTTTGAGGATTTTCCATGGAAAGGTTATTGGCTGCATGGAACTTACTGTATAAGTCAGATCTATAGAAATACATTGATGGTATAATTAATATCTTTCATTGGTACATCTTGTTGGTGTTGAGGGATATCTTGTATTTCTTGGCATATGGTTAAGGGTTTTTGTGGTACATGGTTGAGATATTGTATTTGTGAAGTGGTTGATTTATTGAGAGGATGTATATCAGTAAGTGTTTGATGTCTAGTCCATGTGAGGGTTATTATGCTTGTTCATGATTATACACACTTGTATGACACATGGATAGAGAGATATAGATGCACTTGGTTAAGGGATATGTATAAGGATGTATGCATAGGGAACAACTACAGTGTGGACATAGTCATAGGTTGCAGGCTGATGTGATAGAGGTAACAAAGGGTTAGATTTTTTTAGGAAAGATAAAACCATAATTTTCAAAAGGTGTATGCAGGTTGTAGTATAGACAAAGTGTGTACATACGCAAGAGAAACTACAAACAATTTGTGTACATACACAAGTTGTAGCAAAGACATGTCACGTACATGTTGGGTTTTTTTTTGGTACATGAAGGTTACATGTACATGTTGATCACATGTTTTTAGTATAGGTTGGATACAGGTTGTTGGCATAGATTGGTATGGGTTTACAATGGTATATCTCACAGTGACAGTGTGGCAGTGGTTTCATTATTTCACTTATATTTCAGGGTGGCGGGAAGGGGGAAGGATAGGTGGTTGTAGCCACATTCTGGTTGTAACTGGAGAACATAGGGGGTTGTAGCCAAAGAATTGGGGAGTTGGAGATTCCCTAAGGCTGTAGCCTGAAAATATAGGGGGTCAGAGCCTCCTTCCAGTTGCAGCTAGAGAACAAAGGAAGTTGGTGCTTCCAATGAATGTAATTCTTAAATACATATAAGAAAAATCATTCCATGGTTTTCTCCTGCATTGGGTTTCCACGTAAAAATACTGGTGTACTGTGAACATGCGTGATTTTTAATTGTTTATGGTTTATTTACTCTGCACTTATTGGATGATAATGTTACATTGATCGTAAAGATAAATAACACTTACATACTATGGTTAAAATGATTAAAATCTCTATTACTGATTCATCCCCCTCTCAGTAATCCAACATTTCCCTCTTATCAACATGAAACTATTTCACATTATATCCTTCCTACTTTAAATTTCTTTATTTCTTAGTTGATTTTGGTCTTGGAAAGGAGAGATATCACTTTCTACACTCTTAAATGAATTTTTAACATTCTTGGTATGTGAAGGATTTCTTGGAAAGGAGGGGTATCATTTTCGGCACTCTTCAATACATCTATGAAGAATTATGTTTATACACTCCTTTGACTTAGATACTGACAATATTCCACCATTTATTATCTCTATTCTTAATCCTAAAGTGTGTGTACACACACACATATATATAATAATGGAGTTTATAAATCATATCTAATACATATTTGGATTTCATGAGGATACTTTGTTCTCCTAAGATTATGACTCTAACCCATTTCACCCGATAACTTTATCACCGTCCTTCACTTTCATCTTGAAAAATTTAAGGGTTGTTCTCACCAAAAAGGATGGAGATTAATACATATCTCTTGATATATTTATATGTAAACTATGTAATAGGAAGTGAAAATTGATAAAATCTTGATTTTTTCTCATTTAATATTTTATAGAATCTATGGTAGATGTTGTTGTCTCTTTAGAGATAAAATCTTAGATTCAATCTCAAGATGAAATGTCTTTCCTTTAAATATTTTATCCAATTATATTTTAGTTAAACTTTTTAATCTATTTTTCTAAAAATTTATCATAAACCTTACATACTTAATTATATATAGCATTTTTTTTAGTTAAACTTTTTAATCTATTTTTCTAAAAAATTATCATAAACCTTACATACTTAATTCTATATAGCATTTTTTCACTTGTTACCCCATTATTTTAATACATTAAAAAAAAAGACACAAACATTTTGAAGATTCACTTTAAGAGGGCATTTTCTCTAAATTTTTCCTTTTCTTCTTAACTTTAAACACTAAAAAAGAAAATTCTTCCCATCTTTTTATGATAAAATATTGGTAAACTTAGTCTCTGTGTAAATATTATAACTTTGTATTTCTTAATTTTTCATCCCTTTCCAACTCATTCTCGAAAAAATATTGATGTATTTACTTCTCTATGTTTTTTGAGTTTCTTAAAATATTGTATTTTTATTTTTATCTATATCTATATCTCTTTCTCATATTTCATTCATTGATTCGGGTTATTTATAAATTTTTATATTTTATTATTTGTTCTTGATGAATATCGGAATTATAACAACTATAGCATTTGATTCATGATTGACCATCTATTTGTTTTATTTGTTTTTCTTTGACTACATATATTTTTCTTACTTTACAATATTATACATATGCTCAACAAAATATTTATTTTTTCATAATATTTAAATTACTTTTATCACAAATTTTATTGACTAATCAATTCGATATCTTTTGGCTAAGCTCTAATTGAATGTCATTTTTCCACTCTTATGTTATTGGTGATTTTTGAGTTTTAATCACCAATAACCTACACAATGCAAATTTTTTTTAAACATATAAATTTTGGAGTTTTAATCTTAGATAACTACCACATAAATTCACTTAGGTCTTTAAATTTATGTTAGTGGAATAAATACATATGATTCCATATATTGGATGTGAAGCAAAATACTACCAAGTATTTTTTTTCAATGATCTTGTAACCAAATTTGTAACATAATTCACAATTATCAAATCTTTGTTATCTCCGATTCATGTCTCCTTTGTCGTCAAACCTCTTTTTTCCATCTCCATGTTTATCTCCTAATATATTTTAGGAGATTCATATTCTATATATAAGCGAGCCATACTATCTCTATAATATCTCTATAGATGGTTGTGTATAAAATAAAAACCCATATCTACACTTCATAATATCTCTATAGATTGTTGTGTATACAATCAAAACACATATCTACACTTTGTACCACTGATTGGACCACTAATTCAATCTCGACCGGATTCAATCTCGAGAACCATGAGGCATATGGAGTTGGATGCACACATAGTGAATGCAAATTCAGAGCTTAACCACTCTAATGAAAAATACATGACAACATGAATTGGATTAATCAACATTTTCAGATGTTGATTTTTTGTCCCTTTTAAAGAACTAATTACATTGCAAGTGATTGATTGTAAATTTGGGATCATGGAAATTATATACATTAAAGGTTTTGTCCCAAGTGTTCTTAAATTTAATTATCATTGTGGTTATTATGGTGTGAAAATTTATCATTAATCTCTTTCTTCATTATTAAATTTTATTAGTTTTTCCATTTCCTTCCATATATCCTAGTTCCTCAAAATTGATTTGTTTGAAATCAATGATTATGTTGTATATTATTTGAGAAATAAAGACATGAATTTAGAATAAATGGAGACATGTATGCTCATAACTTTAGTTTGAAATAAATTATTATGTTTTATATTGTGTGAGAAATAAAGACATAAAATAGAGACATGAATGACCAATATACACACACAATATCCATATATAATATGAAAAAAATAACAATTACAAAATTCAAATAAAGTAGTATATAAAAGTTAATAATTACACAATCTACACAAAATAGACTAAGTAAAAATGAATATTAATAAAATAGAATACAACTAAACTTAAATGAATATTGTATAAAAAACCAAAATAATGGCAGCTCAATCAAATTCCATAGGAGAGAATATAAAAAATCATATAATGGTTATTCATATGGTTATGGCTAACCTTACATTATCAAATTTATTGAGTCGTTATCTAATCATCTCAAAGCTTTAAAAACTTAATAAAAATTTGATAAATGTAAACCTTTGTATCTAATAAGTTTATTAAATTTTATGTGTGATGATCTTAGTTTGGTGGCATAATAAAAACCTACATGCTCTTGAATTTTTAAGTTGTTGACACTCAAAACTCATTATTTTAGAGAATTTTGTTTCCTTATATTATAACAAGAGGATTCTATTAATTGTTGATTTTAGTATAATTTTTATTGCTATTATCAATATATTTTAAATAATTTTGATAAGTAATTTTTATTGCAATGTTGTAATTCAAACATATGCATGAACTTAAATCTATGCACAAAAAACTTTTGGACATAGACATGGCCAATGTCAATTGTATTAAATTTACATCGTTCATCTTAATCTTAATAATAAGTGACTTTAAATCCAAAATAATTAACAAGCAACCATGCACACTCTGTTAGCTCTATAGAAACCATTGTACCACTCTACTAGATCTTACACGTGGCTCTTGATATTTGTTTTGTTCATATAATATCATGAATAAGAGACACATGATTTCAAAAGGGTCAACAACAGAATTGTGGAAATAAAGGGTATGAAAAATCTTTCAAACTCTTAGAGGGGAAACGTATAAGTTTGAATATGTTGATATACAAACTTTGTCTCCCTATATGATTTTTTTTGATAAAAAACAATGTTTTATAGGTTTCATTTTTATACAATGATTGGTTCCTTCATCTCTTCTCCCAGACCTTTAATAGTATTCACTATTTCATCAACTCGTAAAAAGTAGGTTGCAATTTTTTCGTCTTCCTTAATATTCAATTGTTCCAACTTATCTCTAAATGTTTGGATATTAGCTCCCTTGGCTTTAGCATCTACTTAATAAATATTTTGAAGCTTATCCCATAGGTCTTTTGCAGAATCACAATGCATAAACTCAACAAATATTGAATTAACAAGACTGTTTAGAATAGTACCTTTATCCTTTGAGTTGTTTTCTTTGAGTTTATTTCCATCCTTATCTATTGGGGGAGTAGGTTTTGCTTTGTATCCATCTAATAATGCTCACCATACCTAAAATCCTTGTGCATATAAAATGGTTTTCATACTTATACTCAAGAATCCATAATTCTGACCGCCAAATATTGGTGCTCCGATATTATCATATTCCATGATATGCTTCTAGTGGTTAGAATGCTTCTTGAAGGACTTGCTCCGATACCAATGGTAAGAATATTAAGAAGGGTGGTGAATCAATATTAACACTTTTATTACTTTTAACCACAATGTATTCTTCAACAATGTTCAACATTTTATCTTTAACATTCAATATATATAATCAATAGTATAATCATAAGCAATATCACATGAACAATATCACATCAAATGCACAGTACACCATAATTTACGTGGAAACCCAAATGGGAGAAAACCACATAATGGTTTTCTTATATGTCAAGATAATACATTCATTGAAAGCACCAAATTTCCATTTTCTAGCTGCAACTGTGATCTAAAAATGAAGAAGACTTGTAAACTTGAAAATATTTGCAAGTAAATTTTATGTGTTAAAAGCAAATGGATCAACTTTGCAACACATTAATTAAAGGAATTACTCATTCAATATACAAATAAACAATAGCATAATCAATGAAAATAAGCACATAAACACAACAATTGATAAATAAGTTCACCCCTCTCTTGGGCTACATCTCCTGGTCTAGCTTCCAATGGATCATTATTATTAATTGCTCAAAGTGCTCAAAAAAGTACTTTACAATGCTCAAATTGACCAACAGGCTGCTCCAATGGCTTCAGAGCGTCCAAAAACCCCTAGCTAGGATTTTTCGGCACCTCGTTTGGCCAAAAAATGAAGAAGTTAGGCTTCTTTGAAGTCTCCCCTTCAAGCTTGCTGTCTCTGCGTCTACAAAATGCACCCTTGTTCATTCAACCTGGCACACACACAATTTAAAGCATGAAAAATCGGCACCGAACGCAACCGTGCTAATGGTGCGAACTGTAGGACAGTTATGGGCGCGCCAGCCCCTAACCACCTAGCACTCAGGCACATGAAGTCCTCCATACGACCGTGCTATAAGAAAAAGGGCTAACCGTTTGCAAGAGTGAATAAGGTCGTGCCAAATGTTGGGCGTATGGGCTATCCATTGAAACCGTTTGAAATTCCCTCGCGCTCTTTGCAACGATGGTCATATGTGGAACCGGGGCTGGCTTCGTGTGTAACACCAACTCCCGCACACAAATACCATAGTATGGTCATATGTAATATAA
The DNA here is from genome assembly GCA_010110895.2 of Picea sitchensis. NCBI lineage: Eukaryota > Viridiplantae > Streptophyta > Pinopsida > Pinales > Pinaceae > Picea > Picea sitchensis. The sequence continues at coordinate 87,403 of SNQJ01S0009902.1, read as the reverse complement.
TAAAACCACGGGCTGGGGCTAAGCCCCAGCCTGACCCTCCGCCGACATGCATGTAAATCAAAATTATATACTTTGCAAATCATATAGTTAATAAGAAACAAATGGTGGTACGTTTGTCAGGCGGACTTTGTGAAGGATTTACATGGTGGGGAGGTCCACGGTTCGAACCCCACGAACTCCAATATATTTTGATCAAACAACCAATATACTGGTGCCACGTGGCAGCCCATGACTAGGCCACGTGGCACCAAACCACCGACCACATACTGCCATGTGTAGAAACACCATTCGACCACATCTGCCAATCAACAACTGCCACATCACCACATGCCACATCAACGTACAGTTGTACAACCCTGCCACGTCAGCCTGTACAGACTGTACAAAATGTACAATCAACGTCCCTTTTTTTTTGCCTGTTTGACGATTCGAACACATCGCAATATCTCTCACTCCCGACATCTGTTTGAGACAAAACGAGTTGCATTGGGTTCGCAACGACGAGGTCTATGCTCTCATCTAGTTTGAAGCGATTCCGAGCACTTTGAATTTTTGAGCAAAATTTGATCCCCTGATCACACCTCCCCATTGGGAAGC
>SNQJ01S0009902.1:69681-86796 GCA_010110895.2 Picea sitchensis | reverse complement strand
TTTATATCAAGCTTTAATGAAGGAATTTGCGAAGGAGTTTTACCATATCCCTTTGGAGAATTCAGAAGAGGTCTTGAACTGGTAGAAGAAGAAGAAGAAGAAGATGGAGGAGAGGGTGGTGGAGAAGCACCATTCCCTCCATTTCTGTTTGGAGTTTTGTCACCACTGCTTCCTTTATGCTTTGAAGGGTTGGAGCCTTCACCTTGCAACAATGCATTCCTTTCCATCAAGATCTTCATCATCTCTCTCATCTCCATGATAGCCTTTCTGAGATCTTCATCTTCTGCAGAACACGTTCATGACTTTCTTCATGAGCCATACTTGGTGAATGCCTCCTTGAAACTTGCGGTGAATTTATATGCTTCCTCCTTGAAGGATGAGAACTTGGCTCCACAAGTTGACCTTCTCCTCTTGTGATTTTCAACCTTGTGAGCATCATAAACAAAACACTTGCAAACAATCAAGTCTTCAAAAACCAATGCTCTGATACCAACTTGATCTAAAAATGAAGAAGACTTGTAAACTTGAAAATATTTGCAAGTAAATTTAATGTGTTAAAAGCAAATGGATCAACTTTGCAACACATTAATTAAAGGAATTACTCATTCAAGATACAAATAAACAACATCATAATCAATGAACATAAGCACATAAACACAACAATTGATAAAGGAGTTCACTCCTCTCTTGGGCTACATCTCCTGGTCCATCTTCCAATGGATCATTATTATTAATTTCTCAAAGTGCTCAAAAACGTGCTTTACAATGCTCAAATTGACCAACAGACTGCTCCAATGGATTCAGCGCATCCAAAAACCCCTAGTTGGGCTTTTTCGGCACCTCGTTTGTCCAAAAAATGAAGAAGTTAGGCTTCTTTGAAGTCTCCCCTTCAAGCTTGCCATCTCTGCGTCTACAAAATGCACCCTTGTTCATTCAACCTGTCACACACGTAATTTAAAGCGTGAAAACCCGGTACCGAATGCAACCGCGCTAATGGTGTGAACTGTAGGATGGTTATGGGTGCGCCAGCTCCTAACCACCTAGCACTCGGGCACATGAAGCCCTCCATATGACCGGACTATAAGAAAAAGGGCTAACCGTTTGCAAGAGTGAATAAGGTCGTGCCAAATGTCAGGCGTACGGGCTATCCGTTGAAATCGTTTGAAATTCCCACGCGCTCTTTGCAACGGTGGTCATATGTGGAACCGGGGTTGGCTCCGTGCGTAACACCAACTCCCGCGCACAAATACCATAGTATGGTCATATGTAATATAATAAAACCACGGGCCGGGGCTAAGCCCCGGCCCGACCCTCTGCCGACATGCATGTAAATCAAACTTATATACTTTGCAAATCATATAGTCAATAAGAAACAAATGGTGGTACGTTGGTCGGGCGGACTTTGTGAAGGATTTACATGGTGGGGAGGTCCGTGGTTCGAACCCCATGGAATCCAATATATTTTGATCAAACAACCAATATAACGGTGCCACGTGGCAGCCCATGACTGGGCCACGTGGCACCAAACAACCAACCACATACTGCCACATGTCGAAACACCATTTGACCACATCTGCCAATCAAAAACTAGCACGTCACCACATGCCACATCATCGTATGGTCGTACGGCCCTGCCACGTCAGCCTGTACGGACTGTACGGACTGTACAATCAACATCCCTTTTTTTTGCCTATTTGACGATTCAAACAGATCGCAATATCTCTCGCTCCCGACGTCCGTTTGAGACGAAATGAGTTGTGTTGGGTTCGCAACGATGAGGTCTACGCTCTCATCTGGTTTGAAATGATTCCGAGCACTTTGAATTTTTGAGCAAAATTTGATCCCCTGATCAAACTGGAAGGATGCCACAACCCTTATTCTCAGGATTAAACCTAAAGGAAACTACAAATCCTTGAATTATTTGGCTCCAACCAGAAGGAGGCTACAACCCTTTGATATATCTGACATCAACTGAAAGGTGGATACAACCAACTATCTTTGCCCCATCCTCTCTCCCTGAAATATTAGTGTAGAATCATTGCCACTACCATTGATACTGTCACTACCAAAGTCATCAATACATCAACCAACCTGCCACTATCACTGCCACATCAATCTATGAATACCACTATCACATCAACCAACATGTCACTATCACTGTCTCATCAACCAAACTGTCACCGATGATCAACCAATCATACAACCTATCACTATCTCTATCACTGATATACCATCATCAACTGACTATACCTAGATCCACTCACATGGATACCAAAACCATCACCACATCATGTACATAAACCATGTACATCAACCTGTTCCATACCATGTACATCAACCATGTACCAAAATATATGCCAAGTGTAGATACCATAACATCAATAATGAGTAGCCAATCATATACCAAATCATGTACCAAATACTAGAACACCAATCATATGATGAAACCATACCATATGCTATCAACATGTAATAGACATGTACCATATCATCAATGAAGTCCCTCAAAGAACCAATGCATGTCCCTCATGCCACCATACATCAAGGGTATCCCTCAACCATGAAAAACCGTCTCAAATATTTGAATCACACCAATCATATCATAGAGTAAACTAGATACAAGAGTTCTCCTCACTCAACCATGTAGGAAATATGGACCATAAACATGTGCCAATACCAAACATGCAAAACATGCCTCAAGAATACACCATATCATAACCAACCATTACCTTCAAAACAAGTAGACAAACATACCAATATTTATGTAGCTGATCCGATACACTAAAATGATGATCTGGAAGTTATCTTCTGACCTCAGGGACCTGGAACAAGCATTTCCCCAAAACTTGTGTTTTCCTCACGGGACTAAGGTATCATGTATTGCGAGGCCTTGTGTGACATGTATACTACAACCCGTGGGGATGCCTAGTGGGACACTAATAGTGTGACCTACTGGGATCAGTAAAACTAGGGTTTCCTTAGAGTTTCACACTCATCATTTCAATGTCGGAACTCTCATACTCCTTATTCTTTGCTACCTCATATTTTACTGTCACAAAATTAGCCAAAATATCACAAGTTCAATAGAATCAATGAGTTAGTGTGTTTGTGAATGACTCTTTGAAGTGTATTTATACTTTTTTTGGGTAACCTCTTTCCTTAAACTTAGGGGCTTCTTAACTTTATTGTTACAACCAATTTACTCTTTCATTAAATACTTGTAACAAACTAGGGGCTTCTTGACCGGTCTTCTAAGCTTCTAACTTCACAAGGCCATAACTCCTCAACCATGAGGAACTACGTGGCATACCATCTATCATCGAAAACATAATGACAAGGAATATACATCCATGCATGAGTTAAATTCATTTACTCCATCCTTCATGAACTAATTCGATGACCAACTACGATATCTTTAACCATACTTAGGGGTTTCTTCTAGACTTATTCAAAGCGTCTTCCCATGAGGGCCATTCTTAGAGATACACTATAAGGGGACCACTTTGGAGACTTCTCCAAATACACCCATCACATAAGTTGACATCAATTCACTACTCATTGACATCAATGAAAACCAATTGTCCAACATGGAATACTAACAAGTACTTCAATCTTAGCAGGGTCAATTTGTATTCCTACAACAGACACATGGTGACCCAATACGATCTCCTCAATCATGATCAAGAAACATTTTTGTTGCTAAGTGTTAGATTTGTTTCTCTACACAATTTTAGAAATTTCTTGAGATTATTTAAAGCCTCCTCGAAAGAATTAGTGAATGTGGTGAAATAATTCATATATACTTCCATGCAATCATGTAATAAATTAGAGAAAATAGCAAGTACTGCTCACTGGAAAGTAACTGGTGCGTTACATAGGCCAAAGGGTAATACCTTGTAAGCATAGGTCCCCCATGGGAAATTCAAGGTAGTCTTGTCCTGGTCTTCTTGAGCGATCTGGATATGGTTATAACCACTAAATCCATCCAAAAAGGAAAGATATTTCTTCCCCACTAATGTGTCCAGGACCTGATCTATAAAAGTTACATCAAAATAATATTTCAAGGTTGGATTATTTATCTCTCTATAATCAATGCACATTCTCCATTTCCCATCCTTTTTAGGGAAAATAACCAAGGGGGATACCCACTGGCTGTCAGAAATGGGGTAAATGAAGCCTACATTGATTAGTTTTTGCAATTCCTCTTTTACTATTTCTCTCAATGCTAGATTCATTTTCCTATGTGGTTTCCTAACCGATGTAGAATTTTCTTGCATGTAAATGTGATGAATGAAGGGGTCCAAGTGAATTCCTTTCATGCCATTATATTCCCATGAAAAAACGTCTGAATATTCCCTCAAAATCTGAATTAATTGTTCTTCCTATGAACTATCTAATGCAACACTAATATTCAAGGTTTTTCTAGGAAGAATATCTACACTTTTGCTACCAGATTCTGAAAATGAGAAAATGGGAAATGTTGATAGAAAGACAGAGTCTAGTTCTTCTGAGGTTCATGCTTCTTGAAAATTTTGTTCTAATAGGTGGTCTATGGAATCCTGAGACTGAGAGGAAGAACACCCCTCAAAATAATGAGGAAAATATGGGTTTGAAATATAATGGTTAATCATATTTTCATCCATCTTTTTCTTAAGGCTCATCGCTTGTGCTATTTTCAAAACAGGCTGAATTGCTCCTTCCTCATTATCATCCTCAACAACCCATTGTGCGCATTCTAGTTTAGATGCATTTTTGGCAGGGGGGTAAAGTGTAATTCATTTATTTTTTGTGTTTTGTGTTATCGTCATATTTCTCGATCTACATCCAATAAATTAATATACTGTGGCCAACTAAGGCCTTCCTAGAATCAGAGGGTGTCGACCTAAATTTTATTTTGGATACATACCACAAGGGAGGGATCAAAGGAGGGATAGAGGGAGGGAGAGAGATAATTAGAGGGTGGTAGAGGGAGGAATGTGGAGAGAAGACAAATAAAGTGAGTGTGGTAGAGAGTGTTAGAATATTGTGCTCATTTAATCATAGCCAATGTCACAACATTGTCACCCAACCATACACAAAAATCCACCCTCGATCACCTTAACATTTGACAGAAAGAATTATTTTTGGAAGAAGCACTAGACCCAAAGATAACCAAGAGAGAGAGAGGGAGTGCACCTTTCTTTGAAGGTAGCTCACCAAGCAGAAAGTCCTAAACCACAGATCACAGCTGCAGTCATTGCAACTGCACTCTTCCTCTAGACATGCACACCACTTTATTGAATGTGAGTGTGTTTCCAAATGATCTCAAGTGCCTTCTATTTATACTAATTGTCTAGGTGAACATGTGTTTCTTCAAGAAGTTCTGACCTATGCTTTTCTGCATATAAAACTTCAATATTATTTATTCCGCGGAGACGACTTGTCTTCTAGGGTTTTCACACATTCGTTTAGGTTTTTCTCTTGCTTTCAAACTATTATGTTCTAGTCAAAGTTTTATCCATGGAGGTTAATACCTCCCAAAGCTACCAAAACATCAACACTCCCTCTTAGATAGGGAGGTATTTAACCATGATGTTCCCTTGTGGTATTCATAGCCTTTCTCACTCTTCCATGATCCTCTCATCATGGTTATGGAGACCATGCTACTGGTATCACCATTACATCACTCATGGATACACCCATGTGGACCTGTCAATCTCGTCTAGGGGCCACAACCCACTAAATAACACTAGAGCTACATCTCATAGTGTGTGTCACCATCATCATCATGGGATACACTCGCATGACGTGGTCACCCATAGATACACCCATGTCGTGAGTATCATCATTACTATAATCATTATCCATCCATCTCACATGGAATGGGAAAGACCTACATGGTCTTGTAGATAGGTAACATCATCAGAGCTACACATGCTATCTCATGATCAACCATATCATATTACGAGCAACACCATCACAACCATACAGGTTATCGACTACGCCACTAGTGTACCAGATTATCTCATTGGTGTAGCAACAACTTGACATACCAGACCATCTCACTGGAGTAGCCTAGAGATCGGCATAAAGCCTAAAACTTGGCACAAGGCCTACAACTCGACATGAAGCCTACAAATCAAAATGAATTCTACAACTCAACACGAAGGCATACAACTTGACACAAAGGCATACAAATCGACAAAAAGGCCTACAACTCGTCACAAAGCCTACAACTCGACACATAGGCATACAACTTGGCACAAAGGCCTACAACTCGATATAAATCCTACAACTCGACACAAAGTTATACAACTCAAGACAAATCCTACAACTCGACACAAAGGCCTACAACTCGGCAAAAATGCCTACAACTCGGCACAAAGGCCTATGAATCAACATGAAGCCTACAACTCAGCACAGAGGCCTACAACTCGGAAACAATTCCTACAACTTGGCACAAGGTCCTACAAGATCCTCTTTTTTGAATTCTACCATAAAATCCATTTAACTGAGAGAATTTGCAAACCACGGTTTCGTCTACTGCATGTCCTTATGCATCTTGAAAAGTGTCATGAAACCTTGCTTCTTCTTGAGCACTGGATCCCTCTAAAGTTTGACTCCCTCTGAGTCCTTTAAAGTCTATTTTTTCTATGGTAACCTTCCTAGAATACATAGGATAACCTTCTTGAAACATAAAAAACAAGAGAAAAAGTATTTCCAATATAATAGCATTTTATATAAGAACATATCGATTTCATGGTAATTCATTATAGCATTACCAATGTGTCCTGCCTGAGAACAAGAATAAGAAATATATGCTAGAGTAGATGTTAGTTCATATTGCAATTACGTACAATAAGAATTTATATTAATAGTACATGCTACTAAGTATTCATTTATTCCTAGAATTGATATAATCTAAAGGATTGCAATACTTAAGAAGCAATAAAAATATCAAACTTGATATGCAAACCTGGAGTCTGGCTATTGTTCCACTTGAGTTGCTTTTCTTCTGAGACAAATATTCTTTGCAACCTGGAGAGTGTTTTGTTCCTCTGAATGTATTAGATCTGATATCTTTCTAGCTCTACGATTGCTTCTTGGACAAAGATCCCTTCTCTTTCCAGAGATTCAGATCTATAATAGTTTCTTTTTATTGTTTCTCCTAGTCCATGTTCATGTGCTTGGAAGCTCCAAAAATAAAACTCTTCATCCTTTGACGCCTTCTCTTTAGTCTTTAGTTCCATAATTTTTCCCTTTGTTGTTTGCAAGGATGATTTTAATCCTTGTCTTCCATGCTCTACCAAGAGACCATGCTTCTGCTGTGCCACTCTAATTTCATGGAGGAAGTCATGACTATCTGTAATGATTCCTCTGTTACGAAAATGAATAGCGATGTACAATGGGTATATATATATATTGTGTTAGGAATTTAAAATCGTCACAACATAAATTAATAGCATTACAAGTGACACATGATCAAGACATAAACATAAATATCGACACAGTTCAACACATTACAATCAAACAAAGAAAAATATAAACAATGATCAACCATATCACTGAATAATAAATAACTACCCACCCAATCTACCCTGCAAGGTTAGGACCTCCAAGACACATAAGCAACGCTCAAGTCCAAGATTCATCCAATTGATTTTGACCACTTAAGGTCTCATGACTGACGATTGTTCTGAGGAACAAGGAGGTATCTAAATCCCATTAATCAAACATGAACCACAATCCAAACTAGATCATCGATCTCACCTACACATCAATTATTCATGGCGCGACTGGATATTCTATTATACTTACCATTTTTCAATCAACAAGGAGTGTAAATGAGAAAAAGGACATTCATAACGAATAATAAAACAAGAGCGTAAATACAACTTAATCTCATAGATTCCAATATACCTTTTCATATCTAGGAATGTCTTCTAGGAGTATGTAAGGAAAAACTAAGATTGTATATTCATTATAAACACCCATAATAAGATCAATCTTCTTAAACAATCCATTAATTTAACACCACTTTTACATTAGGTATCCACTTATAAATCATTCATAAAAACCATTAATGTAGCACCACTTTTACATTAGGTATCCACCTTATAAATCATTCATAAAAATCATTAATGTAACACCACTTTTACATTAGGTATCCACCTTATAAATCATTCATAGAAACCATTAATTTAATCCAGCATTCATCCATAAACAAGTGCAATTGAGTAAGAGCATAAGGCCTTAAGGATTTATAAAATCTATGCAAGCATAAGTAAGAGTCCAATACTAGGTAGAGATCTATTGTGCCCATCTTTAGAACCTTTCCTAAGTTAATTTCATTTATGTCAAGCCTCATTTATCAATTGCATCAAGCTACTCTAACAAGTACCAGCCTTATGAACCGCAACTAAATATCTTTAAAAATGACTTATCTTAATAAACAACACATTAAGACTTCATTACCAAATTACATCCATTCAAGGTTCCATAAGGAGGTCAATAAATAAATTGAATAGAATTCAATTGCTTGTATATCCATTGAGGGAATTAAGAAATCATCCTGACTTAAACATATCAATAAGTTCTCAAGTTGGCTTGTAATTTCATATAAGAAATTTAAAACACCCTATAGTAAAAATAAAGAAATAAATCAACATACAATTTCATATAAGGGAATAAGGGATATCCAACTTATTAACCATATGTTAGGGATCCAATGCTAACTACAATCCAGTTAAGAATAAGGAGAACTAGTCTTGTTGAAACAACAAAGGGTTTCGATTATTAAACTAAAATTTGATTTTAAAAATAAAGAAATAAATCAACATACAATTTCATATAAGGGAATAAGGGATATCCAACTTATTAACCATATGTCAGGGATCCAATGCTAACTACAATCCAGTTAAGAATAAGGAGAACTAGTCTTGTTGAAACAACAAAGGGTTTCGATTATTAAACTAAAATTTGATTTTTGGGACCCTAGGAAGATCAACTTCTTTAAGTGTATTGAAAGGGGTTTCAATGCAACCTACCCATTCCTTAATAGTTATGAGGTTTAATCCATCCAACAAGGTGTTAAACTGGAAGTGAAGTTCTGGTGATCTAATTCAGAGTAGAAGGATATTAACCCTCCTTTCAAAGCAATCGAACTCCAATCATTTCCCCTACCCACTCAAGAGAGACTCATAAATGCATCCCACACAACATGGTGAAGATACACATGAATTATCGATTAATAAGCCATTTTTGAGTTTAAGGGATGGAATGATCCTTGCAAAACAGTCGCAAGGCAACGCCCACACATAAGGCAACACGAGAGTACCTCGAGGAAAAACACATGCAAAAATTCAGGAACTTAAGGCACTGTTCTTTTAAATTTAGGCAGCACTTTTATTTAAGTGAATTTTTATAGGAAGAGTCAAGGAACATGGGTATCGCACCATCCTTAGCATGCCCAAATACTTAGACACTAAGCGAGGAGCTAAGATAACACACCCATCCTTCCAGGAATCTCATGGGGTAGGAGACGAGGCTCATGCCCAACACTGTGGATGTCAAGGTAGAGTTCCACCATCAAGGGAATGTGAAAAGGAGGACAACGAAGGGATCTAATCGACAGGGAATAAAAGCGATAACATCAATTTAAAACAAGCTAAAATATTTTTTTAAAAAGGGAATGATGGGATTTCTACTTCGAACCCACATGAGGCAGATCACTATAGGAAGTGTTCCTCTAAGCGCTGGAGGAAATTTTCTTTGGTGAGAGAGCTCAAATAATTCGCTTTAAGAATAAAATCTGAGTAAATTTCACCACAGAAAGTGTTCCTTTCAGCGCTAGAAGAAATTTTGCGACTGGTGAGAGAGCTTGAATAAAATCACTTGAAGAATAAACTCGGAATAAAATTTTCTACAGGAAGGGCTCGATACTAAAAAACTAAATGGTTTATATTGACTACAAAGTTAAATTATGAAAAGAAACCAAGGACTGCAACAATCATGACTATCCCCAAATTTTATTAAAATTTCGATAGACGCCCCTCCCCAAGGCAATGATCAATCAAAACCATAAAATAAGATATTAATGAAAATAAAAATGCCTTAGGCCGAGGGTACATCGTGGAAACAAATCATATATTAATCCAACCTGTACATTTACTCCGAGACTCCCACCAACCCATTCCATCTATACATTCTATCATTTATGGGGTTGGGAATTCGTTGGGCATCTGTTGATTCAAGATAGTCATAAGGGAAGGCTTATTACTACCAGAAAATATACAATTTACCAGGAACTTGGATGGCTATTCAAATTTTAACACCGCGATGGAAATTACGACCCATTTTTTAAGGAAATCCTTTACTTGGTTGAGAATATAAATGTCAAAAAACTAGAATTCCAGTTTCTAAATTACACTAAAACCCATCGAATATCATGACGAATCGATATCAGAGTTACAATCACAGTTTATGGAAAATTTACAAGAATGCTGTATGGAAAATAAAATCTTGACACAATTATAAATACAAACTCAAATAATAATAACATAACCGAAGATGACATAGGAGAAATGCTCTTCTGCTAAGACACTCCTTCCGAACATCCGCTTGCTAATCGTTGAGACTTCACCGATACCTCCCAACCAATGCTAGGGGTACTCTTCTTCCCCCTTAGCCCCCCGATCCTCAATGGGGAAACACACAAAAAACCAGAATCCTCTAGCTCCTAGCTTGCCTTGCAAGGTAGAGCCACCACTCTCTCTCAAGATGGGTATCCCAACTTTCACAAGTAAAACCAATAAAAAAACATTTGGCAGCATAACTTTACCAATAACCCATGTGATCCCTTTCACATGTTTTCCATTTTCTTTATAGGAGTTTCCTTAATGACACATCCCCATTTGCACAATTAATTCACTTTTTAATTAGATAAATTAGAATTATTCCCCCTTTACACTTGTCACCCTTTCCCCAAGTTGCACAAGTAATTCCACATTTTATTTTACTTAAACTTAATTTCCCTCACCTTTCCTATAAGTGCTCCTTAAATCACTCCTAGTTGTCTCTTTATTCCCCATATTCCCATTTAATGACTGACGGCTTACTAATTTTGAGTTGAGTTAAAATATGATTCTTCTCTAGTTAGACTACTGTTAACTAGACTCTAGATACCTTTCTATGCATACACATACTTTCATGTTTATTTCTTTCTTATTTTAAAAACCCATTTTTACATTTTCTTGCACACATGTGTCTTATGTCAATCTTTAAATATAATTCACCCTATTTTAATTATTAACTTGTTTTACTTCATCCTCTTTTATTTAATTTGTAATTTAGTTTTAGATTTCTTACCAAACTTGGACTTAGACTTAATTTTTGAATAGGCTTAGACTTGCACTTGGGATTTACAATCAATAATTTCAATACTTAATTAATTAATTAAATTCAACCATGCTTAAAGATTTTACAAGGTTTAATTATTCGCTCAAGGTTTTCTAGGCCACCTAGATTCATTCACTCAAGTTTTATTTCTGCGACATTCCCTTCAAGACGCACTCCGTGCTCCAAGGGTGCCACTTGCATTTGACTGGTTGGTATTTTGTCCAACCCTTTGAATAAACACTCCATTCGTGCGACCTTGTGAGAGACTAAGGGATTCTAAGGAATACGGACTCCACCTTATTGGGTGTGCCTTAGAATATTCGTGAGTGACTGTCTAAGTCTTCCCTCACGACATCATGGACCTCTCGAACTAGGTAATCGTTAACCTACAATTCGAGCCATGGCGAGATTTGTAGTAGGCTGTGATAGGAATGATTCCACATATCTCCCTCAATAAGTGGTATATGTGCATGGCCCCTTTACTCTTTATTGAGTCAGATTAGCAAGCATTCATTAGCCTCCATCCATCAACGAAACACTGTCAATGATCCATATATACAATCATACTATAAACGATCATATGTCACATACGCATAAATGAAATACTAAAAGAAATACAATCCACTCCCTGACTCAATCTAGAGTCTAAGGAGGTCCATTGATTCCCTTGATATCCACATTCTGTCAAGTTTCCTACACACTCAAGGAAACTCTTCAATAACATCTGTCAATATGCATATATCAAATAACATAAAATCATAACCATCAACATCATCATAAAAAAACATAAATGAAATATATAACGATATACTATAACCAGATCATTTGTATGCAAGTGCCCTCAAAGAATAAGTCGATAACATGTGCTCACAAGAGCGAGATGTTACATACACCCCCTCTTGTTTTAAACTTCGTCCCGAAGTTGTGTAGTGAAACAAATGTAGTAAATAAAGTATCTGAAAAGATATATATTTCTAATCTATCAAAGAAGTAAGGAAACCACTGGTGCATCTCATATGTGTCCTCTCAGGTAGCTGAGTGTGGACTATAATTGTCCCACTGGACCTTGACCTGATCGACTATTCGATGACATAGCTTCAGAATGTGATGGTTTAGAATGCGGATTGGCTCCGCCATGAGTGTACCCTCATTCGAAACCTACAAAAAACTCATGTCAATGACATGTGTAGGATCAATAACATAATGTCTCAAAATAGATACATGAAAAATATCGTGCATACGCCTTAAAGAATAAGGCAAGGCTAGTTGATAGTCCACAGGTCCTTTCATTTTCACCACTTCAAAAGGTCCCACAAACATATGAGAGAGTTTATCACAATTTCCAAACTTAATAGAACTCTTGTGCAGTTTCACCTGCAAGAGAACTTGGTCCCCAAATTCATAATTGTGGTCAATGCGATGCACATCATCATAACTCTTCTGTTGATCTTGTGCTTCTTTTATCCTTTGTCTTATTAGTTGCATTTTTTATTCCATTTCTTGGATCACTTCTGGTCCTACCAAGACCCTATCCTCAATTCGATCCCAACTCAATGGAATACGACATGGTCACCCATAAAGAAACTCAAATGATGCCATCTTAATGGTACTTTGATAGATTTTGTTGTATGCAAACTCTAGTAGTGGCAAGAACTATTCCCAATGCTTTTGTTGGTCCATCAAATACATAAACAACATATCTTCCAAAATTTGGTTCATTCTTCTTGTCTTCCTGTATGTCTCAGGGTGATATGATGTACTAACGTTCAGTTTTTCCCCAAGGCCTCTTGGAAACTGGTCCAAAAATGTCCTATAAACATTGATCCTCTATCGGATATGATCCTTTTTGGCCACCATGTAACCTCACAATCTCACTGATAAAAACTATAGCTATGTCTGGAACCTAATATATCATACGCATAGGGATAAAATGTGCACTCTTTGTCATAGTGTCAACTACCACGAAAATTGAGTCGTGCCTCCTTATCGTTAGTGACAATCCAACACTAAAGTCCATCGAAATAAACTCCCATTTCGATTCCGGAATAGCGTGTTGCTTTAGCAATCCTGCCGGATGTCTATGTTCATCCTTCACTTGCTGACATTCCAGACATCTCGCCACATAGCTAAATATGTCTTCCTTCATTCCCTTCTAGAAGAATAACGGCTTAAGGTCTGCTTTCATCTTCGTGACTCTCGGATGAGCCATGTTTACTACTCTATGAGCTTCTCTTAAGATCAAATTTCTCAATTCGTCATTAGGAGATACATAAATATTGTTATTATACCTCATCAATCCGTCATTTTCCAATGTTTAACCTTCAAACTTGGGTACCATCATGGTGTGTTTTCCAATATTTTCCTTAACCTCTTTATACCAGTCATCGTCGAACTGTATCGTTAGAATATTTTCTTGAAGGTTCGTCTGAAGAGGTATTACCGAGGATATGAGTGGTCTCTGACTCAACGCATAGACCACTTTGTTTACCGTACCTTTTATGTAAGAAATATCGAAGTAGTATTTGCTAAGTAGTTCTGACCAACGCCTTTGTCACACGTTCAAGTCACTCTGCATAAATATGTGCTGCAATCCACAATGATCTATCTTTAGTTTGAAATTTCATCCGATCAGATAGTATCTCCATACTCTCAAGGAATAAACAATTTCCAATAAATCCAAATCATGCATTGTGTAGTTCTCCTCATGCTTTCTTAATTTTCTTGAGATGTAAGCGATCACTCGACCATATTGCATCAATACTCTACCTAAAATTTCCTTGGATGCGTCCGTGCACACTAAGAATTCCTTGTCCATGTTGAGGACTTTCAGTATCGACGCTGTCATCAACAACTCCTTGAGCCTTTGAAATTCTCCCGCACATTTCTCGCTCCATGAAAATTTCTTATTTTTCTTCTACAATTACATGATTAGATTTGCTATCCTTCAAAAACCTTCGACGAACCGTCGGTAATATTCCGCTAAACCCATAAATCTGTGCACTTATGGTACATTTGTCAGTGCAAGACATTCCATAATAGCCTCTACCTTTGCTGGATCCACATCTATACCTTCATTGGATATAACGTTCCCCAATTAATGAATCCTTGATTGGTAAAATTAACATTTAGACAGTTTCTCGTATAATTTGTTTTCTCATAAACATTGTAGTACCAAGTGTAAATGTTCGTCATGTTCTTATGTCGTCCGAGAATATATTATTTTTTGATCAATGAATACTTGAACAAACTTGTCCAAGTATTCACAGAACACCCCATTCATCAAACTCATGAATACCCCCGGGGCGTTTGTCAATCCAAATGGTAAAACAATAAACTCATAGTGTCTGAACCTCGTCTTGAATGCAGTATTAGGAATATATTCCTCTTTAATTCATAATTGGTGATATCATTATCTCAAGTCGATATTTAAAAACACCATCACACCTTTCATTTGATCAAACAAATCATCTATTCTAGGCAATAGATATTGGTTCTTGATTGTCTCCTTGTTCAATTGATGGTAGTCAATACAAAGTCTCCACGACCCATCCTTCTTTTTTATGAAAATAACAGGCGCACTGGAGGGTGACACACTTGGATGTATAAGTCCCAATCCCAACAAATCCTTCAATTTCATTTTAAACTCCTATAACTCAGGCATTGACATACGATAAGGCGTTCTTGCTATTACTTCAGTTCCAGGTTTCAGTTCGATTGTAAACTTCAACTCTCTTTCAGGTGGAAAACCTGGTAACTCTTCTAGAAACATGTCAGCAAACTCTCATACTACCAGAAGATTTTCTAATCCTTCTGCCTCACCCCTTTCATTTAGCGCTATGATTTCATATAACTTACATCCCTTGCACATGCTCTTCTATAGTTGTAAGGAAGAAATGAACCTCAAGGACACTCCCTGGTTTCTTCCTACAATCACTGTTCTCTATCCCACATCATCTATCAAGCTTAACCATTTCGTCTTATAGTTGAGTATTGAATCGTGTGATTCCAACCAGTCCATATCGATCACTATGTCATACGATCCTAAGATTGTGACATATAGGTTTTCCTTCATTACAAAATCTCCCAATTCAATGTTACAGTCTGTAACCCTTCCTCCAACCTTATGTTTGGCAACTGAAGCCATTTCTATGTATCTAAACACTTCCTGCTCGAATGCGTTTACCTTAATTCTTTTTAGTGCTGCACTAGAAATAAAGCTATTGGTACCACTTGGATCTATCAAAATACTAAAATTTTGGTCATCAATTGTACCTGACGTATTGAGCACAATGGACTGGTGCTCAACTTGGCGATTATTCACCGCTGCATGAATTCTGTGGGCCTTGCCAAAATCTCCCACTATAGTGTGTCCTTTTGATTCAGCTGCTCTGGCCTTCTCAAATAGACAGTCTCTCTAGTGGTGTGGCTCTCCAAACGTCCAACATTCAGTCTTCAGTCCAGTACTCCTGGTCCCCGAAGTAGAATTTGCTAGCCTACCAGCCTAAGATTCTGGTTTGTTATGTCGAACATGCCTAAACTGCTACTACTACGGGTGATGCTGCTATTAATGTGGCGATCCTCTATAGGGTGTCCTCTACTGAGGAGTCAATCTTCATGGTGTCATGAACGTGGACCCTCTCAACGTCTCTCGATACCCTGATGCATGTCTGGCTGGTGTCTAATGTTTTTGTGCTCTAGATATATTTTTTCAAGTAGGTCTTACAGGAGTCCTACCCTGACCCCCGCTGGTCATCTCTTCCTCAGCTATGAGGTCCTTTTGGACTGCATCGTGAAACTTCTAAGGCATTAGGATCCTCACCTTTGCATGAATGTTGAAGTAAAGACTGAACAAAAAATTGTTGACCTTTAGCTTCTCTATGTTCATGTGTGGAGAATCCTTAGAATCTCCATGAATCGGGCAATCCTTAGCAGCTCCATGAATCGGGCCTCATACTCAGGCATTGTACGACCACCCTGTTGTAAGGCGTTGAACTTATTGAGATGTATCTCAATGAATTCCTCTGACAAACACGTCTCCTGGAACCGTTCCTTGAGTATTTCCCATGACACATCCTCGACGACCATGTTCAGTTGAGGCATGAGCGTCTTCCACCATAGAAGAGCACTCCCCTTCAGTTGAAAGACCACCATGCAGACCTTCATGTTGGAGGTGTAGTCACGAAGTGAAAAACACATTTCCATGTTCTCCAACTATGCCTCGATGGCTGAGACATCCATGGAACCCATGAACACGAGAAACTTAACCTTCTCAAGTTATCTGTGAATGCTACCACTTCCAGCTGGAGTGCGCTGGGAACCCTCATTGGGTACAGGCACCTTGGCCTCATCTCTATCTAGTTGGTTAATCAAGGCCTCTAACATCCTCTAGAAGGACCTCATTAGACCAACCACATCCCACACAACAATTTGCTCCTTCCCAATGACTTTTCTTCTCCTTGGGGGTTAGACCCCTTTGGCATGGATGCTACGGGAGACATTACACCTATTATCCTATCACCACATCATCTACCTCCACGACGTCCTCTAACCATGATTACCTGCATGGAAAAATTTCAATTTTAGTTAGCGATAAGCTATTAATCGAGTGCTTAATATAATGGAAGGCGTAATTATCCAATTCACAAGATTGAACCCGCTCTGATACCATATGTAAAAACCCCTCCATTATGACAATGAATGGCGATGTACAATGGGTATATATACATATACATATGCATA
>SNQJ01S0009902.1:36779-69577 GCA_010110895.2 Picea sitchensis | reverse complement strand
TTTGCGTTAAGAATTTAAACGTCACAACATAAATTAATAGCATTACAAGTGACACATTATCAACACATAAAAATAAATAGTGGTGTAGTTCAACCCATCACAATCAACCAAAGAAAAATACAAATAATGATCAACCATATCATTGAATAATAAAGAACTACCTCCCCAACCTACCCTGCAAGGTTAGGACCTCCAAGACACATAAGGAACTCTCAAGTCCAAGACTCATCCAATTGATTTTGACGACTTAAGGTCTTAGGACTGGCGACTGTTCTGAGGAACAAGGAGGTATCTAAATCCCATTAATCTAACATGAACCACAATCCAAACTAGATCATCAATATCACCTACACATCAATTATTCATGGTGCAACTAGATATTCTACTATACTTACAACTTTTCAAGAAACAAGGAGTGTAAATGAGAAAAAGGACATTCATAATGAATAATAAAACACGAGCATAAATACAACTTAATCTCATAGATTCCAATATACCTTTTCATATCTAGGAATGTCTTCTAGGACTATGTAAGGAAAAGTTAAGATTGTATATTCATTATAAAAACCCATAAGAAGATCGATCTTCTTAAACAATCCATTAGTTTAACACCACTTTTACATTAGGTATCCACTTATAAATCATTCATAAAAACCATTAATGTAACACCACTTTTACATTAGGTATCCACCTTATAAATCATTCATAAAAACCATAAATGTAACACCACTTTTACATTAGGTATCCACCTTATAAATCATTCATAAAAACCATTAATTTAATCCATCATTCATCCTTAAAAAAGTGAAATTGAGTAAGAGCATAAGGCCTTAAGGATTTATAAAATCTATGCAAGCATAAGTAAGAGTCCAATACTAGGTAGAGATCTATTGGACCCATCTTTAGAACCTTTCCCAAGTTAAGTTCATTTATGTCAAGCCTCATTTATCAATTGCATCAAGCTAGTGTAACAAGTACCATCCTTATGCATCACAACTAAATATCTTTAAAAATGACTTATCTTAATAAGAAACACATTAAGACTTCATTACCAAATTCCATCTATTCAAGGTGCCATAAGGAGGTCAATAAATAAATTGAATATAAGTCAACCACTTGTATATCCATTGAGGGAATTAAGAAATCATCCTCACTTAAACACATCAATAAGGTCTCAAGATGGATTGTAATTTCATATAAGAAATTTAAAACACCCTACAGTAAAAATAAATAAATCAATCATCTTACAATTGCATATAAGGTAATAAGGGAGATCCAAATTATTAACCATATTCCAGGGATCCAATGCTAGCTACAATCTGGTTAAGAATAAGGAGAACTAGTCTTGTTGAAACAACAAAGGGTTTCAACTATTAAACTAAAATTTGATTTTTGGGACCCTAGGAAGTTCAACTTCTTTAAGTGTAGAAAAAGGGGTTTCAATGCTACCTACCCATTTTGTAAGGGTTATGAGGTTTAATCCATCCAACAAGGTGTTAAATTGGAGGTGAAGTTTTGGTGATCCAATTCGGAGTAGAAAGATATTAACCCTCCTTTCAAAGAAATTGAACTCCAAGCATTTCCCCTACCCACTCAAGAGAGAATAAAAAATGCATCCCACAACATGGAGAAGATACACATGAATTATCGATTAAGAAGATATTTTTGAGTTTAAGGGAAGGATTGATCCTTGCAAAATAGTCGCAAGGTAGTTCCCACACATAAGGAGACAAGGGAGTACCCCGAGGAAAAACACATGCAAAAATTCAGGAACTTAAGGCACTGTTATTTTAAATTCAGGCATCATTTTTCTTTAAGTGAATTTTAATAGGAAGGGTCAAGTAACATGGGTATCGCACCATCCTTTGCATGCCCAAATCCTTAGTTAGAAACTAAGGGAGGAACTAAGATAGCGCGCCCATCCTTCCAGGAATCTCGTGGCAGAGGAGACAAGGATCACTCCCAACACTATGGATATCAAGGTAGATTTCCACCATCAAGGGACTGTGAAAAGGAGAAGGAAAGCGAAGGGATCCAATCAGTAGGGAGGAAAAGTGATAGAAACAATTTAAAACAAGCTAAAACATTTTTTTAAAAAGGGAACGATGGGATTTCTACTTTGGACCCACATGAGGAAGATCACAATAGGAAGTGTTCCTCTAAGCACTGGAGGAAATTCTCTCTAGTGAGAGAACTCAAATAATTTGGTTTAAGAATAAACTTTGAGTAAAGTTCCCTACAGGAATTGTTCCTTTAAATGCTGGAAGAAATTTCACGACTAGTTAGAGAGCTCGAATAAAATCACTTGAAGGATAAACTCAAAATAAAATTTTCTATAGGAAGGGATCGATACTAAAAAACTAAATGGTTTCTATTGACAACAAAGTTAAATTCTGAAAAGCAACCAAGGAATGGAACAATCGTGACTGTCCCCACATTTTATTAAAATTTCGATAGGTGCCCCTCCCCAAGGCACCAATCAATCCCAACCATAAAAATAAGATATTAATGAAAATAAAAATACCTTAGGCTGAGGGTACATCGAGGAAACAGATAAGGTCTTAATCCAACCTGTACATTTATGCTGAGACTCCCACCAACCCATTGCACCTTTACATTCTATTGTTTATGAGGTTGGCATTTCAGTGGGAATCCATTGATTCAAGATAGTCATAAGGGAAGGATTATTACGACTGGAAAAATTACAACTTACCAGGAACTTGGTTGGCTATTCAATTATAAATATCACGATGGAAATCACGACCCATTTTTCAAGGAAATCCAATACTTGGTTGAGAATTTAAATGCTAGAAAACTAGAATTCTGGTTTCTAAATTACACTAAAACCCATCAAATATCATGACGAATCGATATCAGAATTACAATCACAATTTATGGTGAATTTACAATAACTCTATATGGAAAATAAAATATTGACACAACTACAAATACAATCTCAAATAAGAATACCGGTACCTCCCATCCAATGCTAGGGGAACTCTTCTTCCCCATTAGCCCCCTGAGCCGCAAAGGGGCCATGTACAAAAAACCAAAATCCTCTAGCTCCAACCTTGCCTCGCAAGGTAGAGCAAACACTCTCTTAAGATGGGTATCCCAACTCTCAAGAGTAAAACCAGTCAAAAATAATTCGACATCATGACTTTACCAATAACCCGTGTCATCCCTTTACCCTATTTTCCATTTTATTTATAGGAGTCTCCTTAATGAAACATCCCCATTTTCACAATTAGTTCACTTTTTAATTAGATAAATTATAATTATTTCCCCCTTACACTTGTCACCCTTTCCCCAAGTTGCATAAGTAATTCTTCATTTTATTTTAATTAAAGTCAATTTCCCTCACCTTTTATAAAAGAGCTCCTTAAATCACTCCTAGTTGTCTCTTTATTCCCCATATTCCCATTTAATGACTCATGCCTTACTAATTCTGAGTTGAGTTAAAATAAGATTCTTCTGTAGTTAGACTAGTGTTAACTAGACTCTAGATACGTTTCTATGTGTACACATTCTTTCCTCTTTATTTCTTTCTTATTTAAAAAACCCCCTTTTACATTTTCTTGCACACATGTGTCTTATGTCAATCTTTAAATATAATTCATCCCATTTTAATTATTAACTTGTTTTACTTCATCCACTTTTATTTAATTTATAATTTAGTTTTAGACTTCTTACCAAACTTGGACTTAGGCTTAATATTTGAATAGGCTTAGACTTTCACTTGGGATATACAATAAATAATTTCAATCCTTAATTAATTAATTAAATTGGGCAATGCTTAAATATTTTACAAGGTTTAATTATTTGCTCAAGGTTTTCCAGGCCACCTAGATTTTTTAACTCAAATTTTATTTCCGCAACGTGCCCTTCAAGACGAACTTTATGCTCCAAGGGTGTCACTCGCCTTTGACTGGTTGGTACTTTTTAAAACCCTTGGAGTCAACACTCCATTCGGGATACCTTGTGAGAGACTAAGGGCTTCTAAGGAATAAGGAATCCACCTTATTGTGCGCCCCTTAGAATCTTCATGAGCGACTGTCTCATTCTTCCCTCACCACATCGTGGACCTCTTGAACTAGGTAATTGTTAACCTACAATTCGAGCCACGACGAGAGTGCTCGTATGCTATGACATGGATTTTTCCAAACCTCTCCCTCAATATCTGGTCTATGTGCATGGCCCCTTTACTCCTTATGTGAGTCATATTAGCAAGCATTTGTCAGCCTGCATCCATCAACAAAACATTGTCAATGACCCATATATAAAATCATACTAGAAATGATCATATGTCACATATACATAAATGAAATACTCAAACCAATACAATCCACTTCCTGACTCAATCCAGAGTCTAAGAAAGTTCATTGATGGAATATAGGACCCATTTTTCAAGGAAATCCAATACTTGGTTGAGAATTTAAATGCCAGAAAGCTAGAATTCCCGTTTCTAAATTACACTAAAAACCATCAAATATCATGACAAATCGATATCAGAATTACAATCACAATTTATGGTGAATTTACAATAACGCTATATGGAAAATAAAATCTTGACACAACTAGAAATTAAAATTCAAATAAGAATACCGTAACCAAAGACGACATAGGCAAAATTTTCTTCCATGAAGGCACTCCTTCTGACCTCCCACTTTCTAATCGTTGAGACTTCACTGGTACCTCCCATCCAATGCTAGGGGTACTCTTCTTCCCCCTTAGCCCCCCGAGCCTCAAAGGGGCTACGCACACAAAACCAAAATCCTCTAGCTCCCACCTTGCCTCACAAGGTAGAGCCACCACTCTCTCTCAAGATGCGTATCCCAACTCTCACAAGTAAAACCAATAAAAAATAATTCGGAAGCATAACTATACCAATAACCCGTGTGATCCATTTCCATTATTTTCCATTTTATTTATAGGAGTTTCCTTAATGACACATCCCCATTTGCACAATTAGTTCACTTTTTCATTAGATAAATCAGAATTATTTCCCCCTTACACTTGTCACCCTTTCCCCAAGTTTCATAAGTAATTCCACATTTTATTTTAATTAAAGTCAGTTTCTCTCACCTTTTATAAAATCACTCCTTAAATCACTCCTAGTTGTGTCTTTATTCCCCATATTCCCATTTAATGACTGATGCCTTACTGATTCCAAGTTGAGTTAAAATATGATTCTTCTCTAGTTAGACTAGTGTTAACTAGACTCTAGATACCTTTTTATACGTACACATTATTTCATGTTTATTTCTTTCTTATTTTAAAAACCCCCTTTTACATGTTCGTGCACACATGTGTCTTATGTCAATCTTTAAATATAATTCTTAACTTGTTTTATTTCATCCCCTTTTATTTTATTTATAATTTAGTTTTAGAATTCTTACCAAACTTGGACTTAGGCTTAATCTTTGAATAGGATTAGACTTTCTCTTGGGATTTCCAATTAATAATTTCAATCCTTAATTAATTAATTAAATTAGGTGATGCTTAAAGATGTTACAAGGTTTAATTATTCTTTCAAGGTTTTCTAGGCAACCTAGATTCATTGACTCAAGTTTTATTTCCGCGACATTCCCTTCAATACGCACTTTTCTCTCCAAGGGTGTCACTCGCCTTTGATTGGTTGGTAGTTTTTACAACCCTTGGAGTCAACACTCCATTTGGGCGGCCTTGTGAGAGATTAATGACTTCTAAGGAATAAGGAATCTGACTTATTGTGTGCCCCTTAGAATCTTCGTGAGCGACTGTCTCAGTCTGCCCTCACGACATCGTGGACCTCTCGAAATAGGTAATCGTTAACCTAAAATTTGAGCCACGATGAGAGTGCTAGTATTATATGACAAGGATGCTTCCAAACCTCTCCCTCAATATCTGGTCTATGTGCATGACCCATTTACTCCTTATGTGAGTCAGATTACCAAGCATTTATCAGCCTGCATCCATCAACAAAACACTGTCAATGATCCATATATAGAACCATACTAGAAATGATCATATGTCACATATACATAAATGAAATACTCAAACCAATACAATCCACTTGTTGACTCAATTCAGAGTCTAGGAAGGTCCATTGATGGAAATTACGACCCATGTTTAAAGGAAATCCAATACTAGGTGTAGAATTTAAATGCCAAAAAACTAGAATTCCATTTTCTAAATTACACTAAAACCCATTGAATATCATGACAAATCGATATCAGAATTACAATCATAGTTTATGGAGAATTTACAATAACGCTATATGGAAAATAAAATCTTGACACAACTAGAAATACAAACTCAAATAAGAATATCGTAATCGAAGATGACATAGGATAAATTCTCTTCCACGAAGGTGCTCCTTCCGCCCTCCCACTTGCTAATCGTTGAGACTTCACTGGTACCTCCCATCTAATGCTAGGGGTACTCTTCTTCCCCCTTAGCCCCTGAGCCGCAAAGGTGCCACCTACACAAAAACATAATCCTCTAGCTCCCACCTTGCCTCGCAAGGTAGATCCACCACTCTCTCTCAATATGGGTATCCCAACTCTCACAAGTAAAACCAGTCAAATATAATTCAACAACATAACTTTACCAATAACCCTTGTGATCTATTTCCCCTATTTTCCATTTTATTTATAGGAGTTTCCTTAATGACACATCCCCATTTGCACAATTAGTTCACTTTTTAATTAGATAAATTAGAATTATTCCCCCCTTACACTTGTCACCCTTTCCCCAAGTTGCACAAGTAATTCCACATTTTATTTTAATTAAATTCAATTTCCCTTACCTTTTATAAAAGTGCTCCTTAAATCACTCCTAGTTGTCTCTTTATTCCCCATATTCCCATTTAATGACTCATGCCTTACTAATTCTGAGTTGAGTTAAAATAAGATTTTTCTCTAGTTAGACTAGTGTTAACTAGACTCTAGATACCTTTGTATGCGTACACATTATTTCATGTTTATTTATTTCTTATTTTAAAAACCCTTTTTACATTTCTTTCACACATGTGTCTTATGTCAATCTTTAAATACAATTCATCCCATTTTAATTATTATCTTGTTTTACTTCATCCCCTTTTATTTAATTTATAATTTAGTTTTAGACTTCTTACCAAACTTGGACTTAGGCTTAATCTTTGAATAGGCTTAGACTTTCACTTGGGATTTACAATTAATAATTTCAATCCTTAATTAATTAATTAAATTAGGTAATTCTTAAATATTTTACATGGTTTAATTATTCACTCAAGGTTTTCTAGGCCACCTAGATTCATTGACTCAAGTTTTATTTCCATGACGTGCCCTTCAAGATGCAGTCTGTGCTCCAAGGGTGTCACTCTCCTTTGACTGGTTGGTAGTTTTTATAATCCTTGGAGTCAACACTCCATTTGGGTGACCTTGTGAGAGACTAAGGACTTATAAGGAATAAGGACTCCGCCTTATTGTGCACCCATTAGAATCTTCATGAGCGACTATCTCAGTCAGCCCCGACGACATTGTGGACCTCTCGAACTAGGTAATCATTAACCTACAATTCGAGCCATGACAAGAGTGCTAGTATGCTATGAAAGGGATGCTTCCAAACCTCTCCCTCAATATCTGGTCTATGTGCATGACTCCTTTACTCCTTATGTGAGTCATATTAGGAAGCATTTGTCAGCCTGCATCCGTCAACAAAACACTGTCAATGATTCGTATAAAAAATCATACTAGAAATGATCATATGTCACATATACATAAATGAAATACTCAAACCAATACAATCCACTTCTTGACTCAATATGGAGTCTAAGAAGGTCCATTGATGGAAATTACGACCCATTATCAAGGAAATTCAATACTTGGTTGAGAATTTAAATGACAGAAAACTAGAATTCGAGTTTCTAAATTACACTAAAACCCATTGAATATCATGATGAATTGATATCAGAATTACAATCAAAGTTTATGGTGAATTTACAATAATGCTATATGGAAAATAAAATATTGACACAACTAGAAATACAAACTCAAATAAGAATACCGTAATCGAAGACGACATAGGAGAAATTCTCTTCCATGAAGGCGCTCCTTCCAACCTCCCACTTTCTAATCGTTGAGACTTCATCGGTTCATCCCATCCAACGCTAGGGGTACTCTTCTTCCCCCTTAGCTCCTCGATCCGTAAAGGGTCCACGTACACAAAACCAAAATCCTCTATCTCCCACCTTGCCTCACAAGGTAGAGCCACCACTCTCTCTCAAGATGGGTATTCCAACTCTCACACATAAAACCAGTAAAACATAATTCGACAGCATAACTTTACCAATAACTCATGCAATCCCTTTTCCCTATTTTCCATTTTATTTATAGGAGTTTCCTTAATGACACATCCCCTTTTTCACAATTAATTCACTTTTTAATTAGATAAATTAGAATTATTTCCCCCTTACACTTGTCACCCTTTCCCCAAGTTGCACAAGTAATTCCACATTTTATTTTAATTGAAGTCAATTTTCCTCACCTGTTATAAAAACACTTCTTATATCACTCCTATTTGTCTCTTTATTCTCCATATTCCCATTTAATTAATGATGCCTTACTAATTCCGAGTTGAGTTAAAATAAGATTCTTCTCTAGTTAGACTAGTGTTAACTAGACTCTAGATACCTTTCTATGCATACACATTCTTTCATGTTTATTTCTTTCTTATTTTAAAAAGGCCTTTTTACATTTTCTTGCACACATGTGTCTTATGTCAATCTTTAAATATAATTCATCCCATTTTAATTATTAAATTGTTTTACTTCATCCCCTTTTATTTAATTTATAACTTAGTTTTAGACTTCTTACCAAACTTGGACTTAGGATTAATCTTTGAATAGGCTTAGACTTTCACTTGGGATTTACAATTGATAATTTCAATCCTTAATTAATTAATTAAATTAGGTAATGATTAAAGATTTTACAAGTTTTAATTATTCGATCAAGGTTTTCTAGGCCACCTAGATTCATTGACTCAAGTTTTATTTCCACGACGTGCCCTTCAAGACGCACTTTGTGCTCCAAGGGTGTCACTCACCTTTGACTTGTTGGTAGTTTTTACAACACTTGGAGTCAACACTTCATTCGGGAAACCTTGTAAGAGCCTAAGGGATTCTAAGGAATAAGGACTCCACCTTATTGTGTGCCCCTTAGAATCTTCGTGAGCGACTGTCTCATTATGCCCTCACGACATGGTGGACCTCTCGAACTAGGTAATTGTTAACCTACAATTCGATCCACGAAGAGAGTGCTAGTATGATATGAAAGGGATTCTTCCAAACCTCTCCCTCAATATCTGGTCTATGTGCATGGCCCCTTTACTCCTTATGTGAGTCAGATTACCAAGCATTTGTCAACCTGCATCCATAAAAAAAACACTGCCAATGATCCATATATAAAATCATACTAGAAATGATCATATGTCACATATACATAAATGAAATACTCAAAGCAATACAATCCATTGCCTAACTCAATCCAGAGTTTAAGAAGGTCCATTGATAGAAATTACCCATTTTTCAAGGAAATCCAATACTTGGTTGAGAATTTAAATGCCAGAAAACTAGAATTCCAGTTTTTAAATTACACTAAAACACATCGAATATCACGACGAATCGATATCAAAATTACAATCACAGTTTATGGAGAATTTACAATAACGCTATAAGGAAAATAAAATATTGACACAACTAGAAATACAAACTCAAATAAGAATACTACAACCGAAGACGACATAGGCGAAATGCTCTTCCATGAAGGCCCTCCTTCTGACCTTCTGCTTGCTAATCGTTGAGACTTCATTGGTACCTCCCATCCAATGCTAGGGGTAGTCTTCTTCCCCCTTAGACCCCCAATCCGCAAAGGGGCCACGTACAAAAAACCATAATTCTCTAGCTCCCACCTTGCCTCACAAGGTAGAGCCAAACACTCTTTCTCAAGATGGGTATCCAAACTCTCACAAGTAATAACATTCAAAAATAATCTGACAACATAACTTTACCAATAACCCGTGTGATCCCTTTCCCCTATTTTCAATTTTATTTATAGGAGTTTCCTTAATGACACATCCCCATTTGCACAATTAGTTCACTTTTTAATTAGATAAATTATAATTATTTCCCCCTTACACTTGTCACCCTTTTCCGAAGTTGCACAAGTAATTTTGCATTTTATTTTAATTAAAGTCAATTTCCCTCACCTTTTATAAAAGCGCTCCTTAAATCACTCCTAGTTGTCTCTTTATTCCCCATCTTCCTATTTAATGAATGAAGCCTTACTAATTCTGAGTTGATTTAAAATAAGATTCTTCTTTAGTTAGACTAGTGTTAACTAGACTCTAGATGCCTTTCTATGCGTACAGATTCTTTCAGGTTTATTTCTTTCTTATTTTAAAAACCCCTTTTTACATTTTCTTGCACACATGTGTCTTATGTCAATCTTTAAATATAATTCATCCCATTTTAATTATTAACTTGTTTTACTTCATCCCCTTTTATTTAATTTATAATTTAGTTTTAGACTTCTTACCAAACTTGGACTTAGGCTTAATCTTTGAATAGGCTTAGAATTTCACTTGGGATTTACAATTAATAATTTCAATCCTTAATTAATTAATTAAATTAGGCAATGCTTAACGATTTTACACGGTTTAATTATTCGCTCAAGGTTTTCTAGGCCACCTAGATTCATTGACTCAAGTTTTATTTGAGCGACGTTCCCTTCAAGACACACTCTGTGCTCCAAGGGTGTCACTCACCTTTGACTAGTTGGTATTTTTTACAACCCTTGGAGTCAACACTCCATTCGGGCGACCTTGTGAGAGACTAAGGGCTTCTAAGGAATAAGGACTCAACCTTATTGTGTGCCCCTTAGAATCTTCGTGAGTGAATGTATAATTCTTCCCTCACGACATCGGGGACCTATTGAACTAGGTAATCGTTAACCTACAATTCGAGCCATGACGAGAGTGCTAGTATGCTATGACATGGATTCTTCCAAACCTCTCCCTCAATATCTGGTCTATGTGCATGGCCCCTTTACTCCTTATGTGAGTTATATTAGCAAGCATTTGTCAACCTGCATCCATCAACAAAACACTGTCAATGATCTCTATATAAAATCATAATAGAAATGATCATACGTCACATATACATAAATGAAATACTAAAACCAATACAATCCACTGCCTAACTTAATCCCGAGTCTAAGAAGGTCCATTGATGGAAATTACGACCCATTTTTCAAGGAAATCCAATACTTGGTTGAGAATTTAAATGACAGAAAACTAAAACTCCAGTTTCTAAATTACACTAAAACCCATCGAATATCATGATGAATCGATTTCAGAATTACAATCACAGTATATGGCGAATTCACAATAACGCTATATGGAAAATAAAATCTTGACACAATTAGAAATACAAACTCAAATAAGAATACCGTAACCGAAGACGACATAGGAAAAATGCTCTTCCACGAAGGCTCTCCTTCCGACCCCCTGCTTGCTAATCGTTGAGACTTCACCGATACCTCCCATCCAACACTAGTAGTACTTTTCTTCCCTCTTAGCCCCCCGAGCTACAAAGGGGCCACGTACAAAAAACCATAATCCTTTAGCTCCCACCTTGCCTCGCAAGGTAGAGCCACCACTGTCTCTCAAGATGGGTATCCCAACTCTCACAAGTAAAACCAGTCAAAAATAATTAGACAACATAACTTTACCAATAACCTGTGTGATCCCTTTCCCCTATTTTCCATTTTATTTATAGGAGTTTCGTTAATGACACATCCCCATTTTCACAATTTGTTCACTTTTTAATTAGATAAATTAGAATTATTTCCCCCTTACACTTGTCACCCTTTCCCCAAGTTGCACAAGTAATTCCACATTTTATTTTAATTAAAGTCAATTTCCCTCACCTTTTATAAAAGCGCTCCTTAAATCACTCTTAGTTGTCTCTTTATTCCCCATATTCCCATTTAATGACTGATGCCTTACTAATTATGAGTTGAGTTAAAATATGATTCTTCTCTAGTTAGACTAGTGTTAACTATACTCTAGATACCTTTCTATGCATACAGATTCTTTCAGGTTTATTTCTTTCTTATTAAAAAAACACCTTTTTACATTTTCTTGCACACGTGTCTTATATCAATCTTTAAATATAATTCATCCCATTTTAATTATTAACTTGTTTTACTTCATCCCCTTTTATTTAAGTTATAATTTAGTTTTAGACTTCTTACCAAACTTGGAATTAGGATTAATCTTTGAATAATCTTAGAATTTCACTTGGGATTTACAATTAATAATTTCAATCCTTAATTAATTAATTAAGTTAGGCAATGCTTAAAGATTTTACACGTTTTAATTATTCGCTCAATATTTTCTAGGCCACCTAGATTCATTGACTCAAGTTTTATTTCCGCGATGTGCCCTTCAGGACACACTCTATGCTCCAAGGGTGTCACTCGCCTTTGACTGGTTGGAAGTTTTTACAACCCTTGGAGTCAAAACTCCATTTAGGCGACCTTGTGAGATACTAAAGGCTTCTAAGGAATAAGGACTCAGTCTTATTGTGTGCCCCTTAGATTTTTCATGAGCGACTTTATCAGTTTTCCCTCACAACATCGTGGACCTCTTGAACTAGGTAATCGTTAACCTACAATTCGAGCCACAATGAGAGTGCTAGTATGATATGACAGGGATGCTTCCAAACCTCTCCCTCAATATTTGGTCTATGTGCATGGCCCCTTTAATCCTTATGTGAGTCATATTAGCAAGCATTTGTCAGTCTGCCTCCATCAACAAAACACTGTCAATGATCCATATATAAAATCATACTAGAAACGATCATATGTCACATATACATAAATGAAATACTCAAACCAATACAATCCACTGCTTGACTCAATCCAGAGTTTATGAAGGTCCATTGATGGAAATTACGACCCATTTTTCAAGGAAATCCAATACTTTGTTGAGAATTTAAATACCAGAAAACTAAAATTCCAGTTTCTAAATTACACTAAATCCCATCGAATATCATGACGAATCGATATCATAATTACAATCAAAGTTTATGGCGAATTTACAATAACTCTATATGGAAAATAAAATATTGACACAATTAGAAATACAAACTCAAATAATAATACCGTAACCGAAGACGACATAGGCGAAATGCTCTTCCACGAAGGTGCTCCTTCCGACCTCCCACTTGTTAATCATTGAGACTTCACCGGTACCTCCCATCCAACTCTAGGGGTACTCTTCTTCCCCCTTAGCCCCCCAAGACGAAAATGGGCCACGTACAAAAAACCAGAACCCTCTATCTCCCTCCTTCCCTCGCAAGGTAGAGCCACCACTCTCTCTCAACATGGGTATCCCAACTCTCACAAGTAAAACCAGTCAAAAATAATTCAACATCATAACTTTACCAATAACCCGTGTGATCCTTTTCCCCTATTTTCCATTTTATTTATAGGAGTTTCCTTAATGACACATCCCCATTTGCACAATTAGTTCACTTTTTAATTAGATAAATTAGAATTATTTCCCCCTTACACTTGTCACCCTTTCCCCAAGTTGCATAGGTAATTCCGCATTTTATTTTAATTAAAGTCAATTTCCCTCACCTTTTATAAAAGAGCTCCTTAAATCACTCCTAGTTGTCTCTTTATTCCCCATATTCCCATTTAATGATTGACGCCTTACTAATTTTGAGTTGAGTTAAAATAAGATTCTTCTCTAGTTAGACTAGTGTTAACTAGACTCTAGATACCTTTCTATGCGTACACATTCTTTCAGGTTTATTTCATTCTTATTTAAAAAAACCCTTTTTACATTTTCTTGCACACATGTGTCTTATATCAATATTTAAATATAATTCATCCCATTTTAATTATTAACTTGTTTTACTTCATCCCCTTTTATTTAATTTATAATTTAGTTTTAGATTTCTTACCAAACTTGGACTTAGGATTAATCTTTGAATAGGCTTAGAATTTCACTTGGGATTTACAATTAATAATTTCAATCCTTAATTAATTAATTAAATTAGGCAATGCTTAAAGATTTTACAAGTTTTAATTATTCACTCAAGGTTTTCTAAGCCACCTAATTCATTGACTCAAGTTTTATTTCCATGATGTGCCCTTCAAGACGCACTCTATGCTCCAAGGGTGTCACTTGTCTTTGAATGGTTGGTAGTTTTTACAACCCTTGGAGTCAAAAATCCATTTAGGTGACCTTGTGAGATACTAAGGGCTTTTAAGGAATAAAGACTCTGCCTTATTGTGCGCCCCTTAGATTCTTCGTGAGCCACTGTCTCAGTCTGCCCTCACAACATCGTGGAGCTCTCTAACTAGGTAGTCATTAACCTACAATTAGAGCCACGATGAGAGTGTTAGTATGCTATGACAGGGACACTTCCAAACCTCTCCCTCAATATCTGGTCTATGTGCATGGCCCCTTTACTCCTTATGTGATTTAGATTTGCAAGCATTTGTGAGCCTGCATCTATCAACAAAACACTGTCAATGATACATATATAAAATCATACTAGAAACGATCATATGTCACATATACATAAATGAAATACTCAAACCAATACAATCCACTGCTTGACTCAATCCAGAGTCTAAGAAGGTCCATTGATGACCTCAACATACACAATCTGTCAAGCATCTTGCACACTCAGGGAAACTCTTTAATAACATATGTCAATACGCATATATAAAATAACATAAAATCATAACCATCAACATCGTCATAAAAATCAATACGCCAAATATATAACCATGTACTATTACCGGATCACTTGCATGCAAGTGTCCTCAAAGAATAAGTCGATAACATGTGCTCGCAAGAGTGGGATGTTACACTATCTTTAACTTTGACCTTGACCAGTCTTTTGACTTTGACTAGTTAAACCTTGGCTTTGACCAAAAAATTCAACTTTGAAGTTTTTTATTGTTTAGGGAACTAGGAGATGCACTGGGTTAGGGAGCACTAGGATAACCAAAATTTTTTCCCAATACTTCCAAAAAGCTTTCACTGCAAATGGTACTGCAACTAGTGTTGCAACTGGCACTAGAAATGGTGTTGCAAATGGCACTGCAAATGGAACGAATGAAATGACATGAAGGAATAGGAAATACAACTGCAATTGTGCTACAATGAGCTTGACAGAGATTTGTGGATCTATCTTCCAGTGGTTAGACTGTTCTAAAGGTGGTGTGGGCCCATAAACTGCTAGAATATTGTGATTGTTTATCCATAGACAATGTCATAGTATTGTCACCAAACCATAGGCACAAAGACACCCCAGATCATCTTAAACTTTGACAGAAAGGATGATTTCATGAAGCAACACGAGACCCAAATATAACCAAGGGAGAGAGAGAGTACACCTTTCTCCAAAGGTAACGCACCAAGCAGAAAGTCCCAAACAACATACCAAGACCAGTACCCAATTGCAGTCATTGCAACTACACTCTTCCTCTAGAATTGCACACCACTTTCTTGAATGTGTGTGTGTTTCCAAATGAGCTCAAGTGCCTTCTATTTATACTAATCTGGCTAGGTGAACAAATGTCTCTTCAAGCAGGGTCGTCCTGTCTCTTTCTACATATAATACTTCAATATTTCTTATTTTGCTGAGCTGACTTGTCTTCCAAGGTTTTCACACATCTATTTAGGTTTTTCTCTTTCTTTTGAAATATTCTATTCTAGTCAAAGGTTTATCCATGGATGTTAATACCTCCTTCATCTACCAAAACATCAAGAGAGAGAGGGGGGATGATAGGAGAGAGAGATAGAGAGAGATGGGAAGAGGGAGACACGAAGATAGGGAAAGAGGGGTAAGAGAGAGAGAGGGAGATGGAGAGAGAGGGGGGGAAGAGAGTGAGTGAGCGATGGGGAGAGAGAGGTCAAAGAGAGAGGGAGGAATATAGAGGGAGGGAAGGAGAGGAGGCAAGTGTGTGTGTGTGTGTGTGTGTGTGTGTGTGTGTGTGTGAGAGAGAGAGAGAGAGAGAGAGAGATTTTGTGTTAATAGGAATGAGGACATATTCCTATTCCTAACAACGTGCATTCACTTTAGGAACTCGTGCACATTCATATTCCTAATAATGTGCACATGCTTTAGGAATGCATAGGCACTTTAGGAATGCGTGCATGTTCCTAAAGTGCATGTGCATTATTTTCATTTCAATTTTTTTCTAGTGGGAATGACCACTCTAGCATTTTGTTGAGTTGGTTTCTTTGGATTTAGGTTCGGGATGACAAACCTAGTGGTTTGGTTTGCAAATATACAAAAACCTCCATTTTTATCAATACCTATATATATCTCTATTTTTGACAGTATTTTTATATAGGCTACACAAATCCATTCTCAATGAAACTACAAACAAAGATAGAGTTGGATATGCATATTCCAGATATACAATTTTTAAAAAATATTGAAATTGTTTACTATTTTTAATCTATTTTTTTCTTGACATATATTAGAATCCAAAAATACATACCTCTTGTTTACTATAATCTGTATTAATCTATTGTTTACTATAATATTTTATGAGATTAAAAAAAATAAAATTGTTTGATATACAATCTTAAAAAAAGTTATGCACCGCACTAGAAGAAATCTAGATATACAATCTTAAGAAAAACAAATTTGTTTGATAACATTAAGATCCTTGTAGCCTACACTAACATAAGGCATTGTAATTTCAAGGATATATTGACTTTCATAATTTAAAAAAATATAAATTTAATATTATAAATTTTGAAAAAATACACCGCACTAGAATAATGGGTTCTCTACAATTATACAATTTTTTTAAGGAAAATACATCATTAAGGTACTCAACACCTGCACTAACAAATACATATACATTATATTTTGCATGAAAAATAACATACCACTATTATAATAATCAAATTTCACATAGTTATTCACAATTTCTATAAACAAAAATGATATATTTAGAAATCTATTCAACTTCCTACATTTCATATTTTTACACCATATTCAAATTCATTGTAAAAGTACCTTGAATAATCCCTCAAAGTTAACAAATTGTTATTTTTCCATTTTTGCATTGCTACTAACGCATCATGAGAGACCATCATTATCTTGTACCCACCATTCTTCAATCTTAAAAACTTCCTCAAACACTTCCTTCTTCCTTATTTATGTACTTTACTTGCTAATTACTCAAAATTAATCTTTTTTTTTTATCTTCTTATATATGGTTATACCATTTTCATATTTTCCACAACCTTCTTGGCCTTTCCTCTTCTCATTCTACTCTATTCTAGTTACCTACCATGTTTCTCTTGGTGGCTATACTTTTCTCTATCTCTTCACATTCTTATTGATCGCTTCTCTGATGTTTCCTTTAACACGTGTTAACTTATCTTTGCTAATTTTGATGTTATAAATTTAATCCTAATACTTTTCCTCAACTGTCATGTCATCAATATTGAATTCTAATGCTTCACATTATCACTTGTCACTAACATCATAAAAAGTTTCGTCATTCATTTACATCGACATTGTAACTTAACTCATGTCAACATACTCATCATTAATGAGAGATGCATTGATCACTTCCTTCTAAATGACTCTATCATCACCTACTCCTCTATTCATCACCCACTCCTCTATTGGGTAACTCCTTCTTAATAGTCATTTTTGTCAAAAAATTCCTTCATGATGACCTATTAGTCATTCACTCCCTTTAAATGATTGCAATTTCATCAAACTTTCTATTAATGGCTTTTTATCAATTATTTCTTCATCAACACTCCTTTGTCAATAATTCCCACTATATTGTTTCACATCACTTATTAACTTAAAAATAGATGAGTTAAAAAAGTCACAAGTTGATAATTTTAAACCAACAAAAAAGTATTTTTTGTATTATTATTTTCATATATTATATATATATAATAATCACACAATATCATTATGATGTCTCATACATTTTTGATTTCAAAGTCAATTATAGATTCTCACTAGATTTTGTGACTCCTTTAAACTAAAGGTTAGCTTTAAAAACTAATGTCATAGCTTCCAAAATTTCCAAAAAAGAGCTCTCTACTATTTATATTTGTTACAAAGAAAATACACTAGATGTTATAACATCTTCTACTTACCTAGTCATGTACTTTATCAAGGAACATTGAGTATGTATCACACTTTTGAAAGTTGAATTAATATAGTTATTTTGTTTTATATTTTAAAAATAAATATGTTATCATATTAAAATTTATGATATAAGTTAATATTTTCCACATATTCTATCACCAACTTTACTATATGTTGTGAGATTTAATATACTACAAATTCACACCAAAAAAAATGTTTCTTTATTAATACAATTCTTATTTCCTTATTCTCTTAAAATTATTAGACCTAAGATATTTCTCCCACATACCATTATATTTACATAGATAGTTTGGAGATTTCCCTCTTATCAACATGTCACTATTTCACATTATAGCCTTCTTACTTTGACTTTTTTTTATTTCTTAGTTGATTTTGGTCTTGGCAAAAAGAGATATCACTTTCACACTCTTAAATGCATTTTTTACAGTTTTAATATGTAAATGATTTTTTGATAAGGAGAAGTATCATTTTCTGTACTCTTAAATACATCTATGACAAATTATGCTTATGTACAAATTATGCTTATGTACTCCTTTGACTTAGATATTGACAATCTTCCACTATCTATTATTTTTATTTTTAATATATATATATAGAGTTTTGTAAAGCATATCTAACATGTATTTTGATTTCATGAGGATAATTTGTTCTCCTATAACTACGACTCTATTATCACTCTAACCGATTTCACCCGATAACTCTATCTCGGTCATTCACTTTCATCTTGAGAAATTTAAGGGTTGTTCTCACCATCAAAGGATGAAGATTAATACATATTTCTTGATAGGTTTATATGTAAACTATGTAATATGTAATAAGAAGTGCAATTGAAATTTAAGGGTTGTTTTCATCAACAAAGGATGGAGATTAATACATTTTTTTTGATAGATTTATATGTAAACTATGTAATATTATGTTAATACATTTTTTTTTTTTATAGATTTATATGTAAATTATGTAATAGGAAGTGTAAATTGATAAAATATTTTTTTTCTCAATTTTTATTTTATTTTTTATTTTTTTTATATATATAGAATATATAGTAGATGTTATTTATTTAGAAATAAAATCTTAGATTCAATCTCAAGATTAAATGTCTTTCCCTTTAATTAAATATTTTATACAATTATTTTTTAATTAAAATTTTCATTTATTTTTCTAAAAATTTATCATAAACCTTATATATTTAATTCTATATAACATTTTTTCACTTATTACCCCCATTATTTTAATATATTAAAACAAATATAAACATTTTGAAAATTCAGCATTTTTTCTACCATTTTTCCTTTTCTTCTTAACTTTAAACACAAAAAAAGGAAAATTCTTCCCATCTTTTTATGATAAAATATTGGTAAGATTAATCTCTATGTAAATATTATAACTTTGTATTTCTTATTTTTCATCCCTCTTCAACTCATTCTCGAAAAAATCTTGATATATTTACGTCTCTATGTTTTTTGATTTTGAGTTTCTTAAGATATTGTCTTTTTCTTTTTTTTCATATTTTATTTGTAAATGTTTATATGATCAAAACTATAACAAATATAGTATTATATTTATGGTTGACTATTCATTAGTTTTTCTTTGACTACATATATTTTTCTTAATTTACAATGTTATGTTTATGATTAAAAAAATATTTATTTTTTCATAACATTTAAATTACTTTTATCACACATTTTATTGGCTAACCGATTCTATGTATTTTGGACAATCTCCAACAAAATGTTATTTTTTCAATCTTATGTTATTGGTGATTTTTGAGTTTTAATCACCAAACATGTACATAATGCATTTTTTTTTCAAACATATAAATTTTGGAGTTTTAATCTTAGATAACTACCACATATATTCATTTAAGTTTTTAAATTCATGTTATTGGAATAAATAAAGTGAAGCACAATACTACTAGGGTTTTTTTTTTTGAACGATCTTGTAACCAAATTCACACTTATCAAATCTTTGTTATGTCCAATTCATGTCTCCTTTTTAACCAAAGCTCTTTTTTCCTCTCCATGTTTATCTCCTATTGTATATAAGCTAGCCAGACTATCTCTATAATATCTCTATAGATGGTTGTGTATACAATAAAAATCCATATCTACACTCCATAATATCTCTATAAATGGTTGTGAATACAATCAAAACCCATATCTACACTCTAGACCACTGATTAAGGCACCATGAAACCGATGGAGTTGGATGCATGCATAGTTAATGCAAATTCAAAGCTTAACCACTCTAATGGAAAATACATGTATACAACCATGAATTGGATTAATCAACATTTTCATGTTGATTTTTGTCCCTATTAAAGAACTAATTACATTACAAGTGACTGATTGTAAATTTGTGATCATGAAACTGCTTGTAAATTTAATTATCAATGTGGTTATTATGGTCTGAAAATTTATCATTGATCTCTTTCTTCATTATTAAATTTTATTAGTTTTTCCATTTCCTTCCATATATCATAGTTCATGAAAATTGATTTGTTTGATAATAATGATTATGTTGTATATTATTTGAGAAATAGAGACATGAAATTTTATATATTATGTGAGAAATAGAGACATGAAATTTTGTATATTATGTGAGAAATAGAGACATGAAATACAGACACACCGACACACCCACACACACAATATTCATACATTATATGAAAAAAATAACAATTACAAAATTCAAATAGAGTAGTAGATAAAAGTTAATAATTACAAAATCTACACAAAATAAACTAAGTAAAGATGAATATTAATAAAATAGAATACAACTAAACTTAAATGAATATTGTATAAAAAACCAAAATAATGGCAACTCATACAGTTATGACTAACCTCATTATCCAATTTATTGAGTCTTATCTAATCATGTCAAAGCTTTAAAAAATTAATAACAATTTGATATATGTTAACTTTTGTATCTAATAAGTTTATTCAATTTTATGTGTGATGATCTTAGTTTGGTGGTATAACAAAAACCTACATGCTCTTGAATTTTTAAGTTGTTGGCACTTAAAATTCACTAATTTTATATTTCTTTTACTCAATTATTATAATTTTCATAATAATTTAACATACAACATTCTAATTTCAGAAGTTAATGTTAAGCTTAGACCTATATAAACATATTTTTTATTTAACCCATCTTTTAATTTTATTGACTATTTATTTTATAGAATAAATAATAATTGGTTGACCATTTATTTTAGAGAATTTTGTTGCCTTATATTATAACAAGAGAATGCTATTATTTGTTGTTTTTAATATAATTTTTACTTCTATTATGAATATATTTTAAGTAATTTTGATAAGTGATTTTTATTACGATGTTGTAATTCAAACTTGTCCATGAAACAAAGACATAACTACTTCACCTAGAATTGGAACTAGAGGAAT
Organism: Picea sitchensis; assembly: GCA_010110895.2. Lineage (NCBI taxonomy): Eukaryota > Viridiplantae > Streptophyta > Pinopsida > Pinales > Pinaceae > Picea > Picea sitchensis. Next base: position 47,971 of record SNQJ01S0009902.1, on the reverse strand, counting down.
TTTAGTCAGATTTCAATGGTGGATGTTCTCTAGATGATTTAAAGTTCACGATGGAAGACAAAGAAAAAAGAAAATTATATTTATTAAAGAAGGAGGAGGAGACCTTGAGGCAAAATTGTAGGGTGAGATGGCTCGCAGCAGGTGATAAGAACACAAAGTTTTTTCATGCATTTGCCAATTCTAGAAGGCAGAACAATACTATCTGGGATATTACAAAAGAGAATGGCACTCTCATTAACAAGTCTTCAGATTTACAAAATGAAGCTGTCTCATACTTCCATAAAGTTTTTAAGGAATAGGATAACCTTGCAATTACTCATCAACTTGCAATATTAAAAAACTACCCGAGGATTTTCTCTATGGAAGAAGGGCTAAAAGTAGCTAAGCCTGTCACACTTGCTGAAATTTTAACTACACTAAAAGGATTTAAGGTTTCAAAAAGCCCAGGTCCGGATGGATGGACGATGGAATTCTTTCTTTCTTTTTTTGATCTTTTCTTTCTTTCTTTTTTTGATCTTTTCGGTGAAGACATCCTAGGTTTGGTTGAAGAATCTAGGATGAAGGGTAGGGTATCGGGGGCTTTGAATGCTACCTTTGTAGCACTTATCCTTAAGAGTGATAAACATGTTTCTTTTGGGGGGTTTAGACCAATTGCACTATCCAATTTGGTTTATAAAATTATCACGAAGATTATAGTAGCCAGAATTAAAATTTTCCTATCTATAGGCATCTCAAAGGAACAATTTGAATTTTTAGAGCGTAGACAGATCATTGATGCAATTGGAGTTGTACAAGAAACCTTCACAACATCAAGGTCAAAAATATAAAATCTTTGGTTCTAAAATTGTATTTAATAAAGGCATATGATAGATTTGACTCGAGATTTCTGAGGATGGTGTTATTACAAGTTGGACTGAGCTTAGAGGCAACATATTGGACTATGGGGTGTGTCACCTCAACAAATTTTGCGGTCCCGATCAATTGTAAACCAACAGATTTCTTTAAAATATTTAGGGGATTAAGAGAAGGTTGTCCATTATCACATTTGCTTTTTATTCTTATTGTGGAAGGAATAAGTAGATCTATAATTGAATAGGTGGGGGAAAACAATATTGTTGGAATTCCAGTAGCCAGAGGGCTTAGAATAACGCACCTAATGTTTTTGGATGATGTAGTTTTGTAAGGCTACATGTATGGATTTCAACAGTGAGAAGTATGTTTTCTTAGAAGCAGGGTGGGAAACTTAATAATTAGGATGGGTAAAAGGTTTGTTTCCTTTTGAGGTAAAATCAATTGATGAAGGGTTTAAGTATCCGGGATACTACTTAAAACCAAATTGTTATAATCGTGTTAATTGGATGTGGATGGAAAAGAAATTTGAAAAAAGAATAGTACACTGGACACATAGGTGAAGGAAGTGCTAGAAATTATTTCTATATATTGGTTATCATTGGACAAGATACCAAGAAGTGTAATGAATAATATAAGATGAAGGATGTTCAGTTTTCTGTGGACAGGAAAAAAAGATAAGGAAGGTATGCATTTGATTAGCTGGGAAAGGATATCAAAAACGAAAAAGATAGGTGGGTGGGGCATAAAAAATATTTATACATTCGGTAAAGATTTGGAAGAAAGAAGTTTGTGGAAATGTTTGATGTTTCCTAGACTATGGCATGAGGTCATTATTAAAAAATACCTAAAAAAAGTATGTAGAAACTTGGTTTAGGCTGGAAAAAAAAACTTGGGCTGGAGCCTCAAATTTCTGGAGAGCTTTAATTTCATCATTACTAGTAATCTCAGATTGGTTGGCATGGAAGCTTGGGAATGGCAAGGAAGTTCATTTAGGGATAGACCCTATGGTGGGGTGTTATAATTTTTATAAATTGTCATCTAATCTTATTATGGTACTGAAGGAAAAAGACTTGGTTTGCTTGGCACAGGCTGGGGATATTATAGGACATACTAGATGGAAACAGGCTGAGTTGCTAGGGCTGGAAGGAGAATTAAAACATGAGTAGACAAACTATACAAAGGGATTAAGTGGAGTAGGTATAGTTTTGAATGAAGAAAAATATGATTTGAGGTTGTCTTAGGATACAAAAAGTGTCAGGTAAGTGCAAAGTTAGTTTATAATGCAATTCTATTTAAGGAGAGGGTAGAAGCTACTAAGTTTTGGTACACAAAGCTATGGAACTGACATTTACCACTAAAAATAAAGTTGTTCATCTGGTTAATGCTTGAACAAAGGTACTTACATGGGAAATTTTGAGGAAAAGAGGTATTAATGGACTAAGCAAGTGTGTTTTGTGTGGGAGTCATGAGGAAACAATAAACCACCTTTTTATTGAGTGTATTTTTATAAAAACCATCTAGGCCAATGTCTCAAATGATTTAAAATTACATAGTGTTTGGGTGGGTAGAGAGATTTGGGAAGAAATTCCGTGCTTCATGTGGTGGGAGGTATGAAAACACAAAAATGTAATTATATTTGAAAATACATTTCCTAGTTTGGGTAGAGTGTGTACTTGCATCCTACACACATTGGGAGATTACAAACCTGTCCAGAAGTTAAAGGAATTAAGGATTGATAGACCTCCTTGCTTGGATTGGGATTTTGTAGTAGGGTTCTTTGATGGAGCCCAAGGATTGGGATTTTGTAGTAGGGTTCTTTGATGGAGCCTCATAGGACATGGGCAAAAAATGTGGGGTAGGAGCTGTTCTAAAATGACCAGTTTTAGGGACCTTCAAAATCAAAATGAACTCTGGGTATGGGACAAATACAAAAGGAGAATGTTAGCTTTATGGTGCATCTTGTATTTTGCAAATGTATTGAATGTTACAAGATTAGTGATTCTAACATCATTATTGACTCGTTCAATAATGATAATAATTTACAGGTACGCTTTGCAGTCATGGATGGAAAAAATCAAAAGGCTGCGTGGAAGTTTTATACAACTCAAAGCACATCATTTACAGAACATATAACAAGGCTGCAGATCAGATGTCTAAAGTACTACGGCTGGATGAGGAAGGTGTGAACTATGAAAAAGTGTCTACTAGTTAAGGAATACTACAAAGGAAAGTAACAGACGACGACAAAGTCTAGTTATTGTTTCTTTTGCGTTTTGATAGATTTTGTAATCAAGGTATTAACCTTAAGGTAAATGCTGCTGTATATGGTTGTTTAGAAAAGTTTTGGTGAAGGTTTAATGATGGGAAACAGTCATGAACTGAAGATAGACTGATTTAAGATGTAATGTGCTTTTGAGAAAATACATGAACTGAAGATAGACTGATTTAAGATGTAATGTGCTTTTGAGAAAATATAAGATATTTTTCAATCTGAAAAAAGAACTTAAATATATGCACTAAAATTTTTTGGACAGAAACATAGCCACCGTAATTATATTAAATTTTCATGGTTCATCCTAATCTTAATAATCATAATCTTAATAATCTTAATCTTAATAATAAGTGACTTTAAATCCAAAATAATTAGCAAGCAACCATGCACACTCTATTAGCTCTATAGCAACCATTTTACCACTCTACTAGCTCTTACGCGTGGCTCTTGATCTTTGTTCTGTTCCATAATACCACCCATAAGAGACAAACGATTTCAAAAGAGTCAGCAACAGAACAACACTGTTTTATATGATTTTTTTTTGATCGAAAGCAATGTTTTATAAGTTGCATTGTTATATACATGAATGGTTGGAAGTGGAAGTAAAATGTACACAGCAGTACTTTTGCACTTCGGTCCAGGACCTCTCTGTCTCCCATAAACTTTAATAAGATTTCAGTTCTTTACCTAATATAAGGCTGGACTACAGTTTTTAGTACCGTCAAATAAAAATATTTCAATATACTCTGCTCCTAGTTTTGGATGTTATACATTTCCACAGCTTCCACGGTTCTGAGAACCATAATAGCAATGCAATGAGGCGTAGATATACTCCTAACAAACTGAATGATTAAATGGTTATATCGAAATTAAGATATCAGACGAGGAAGGATTGTTTTGAGCTACGAGGTGATGGTGGCGGCGGTGGTTGCAAGGCGCTCGCAGGACGGACACATTGTGAGGCAGGCAGCAGCCAAAGGTATTGAATTAGGTGACTGCGTGAATAAGTCCTCCTCCTGCACGATTTTCATGGCTCTCAGCGCTTCCACTTCTGTTTTCAGTCTTCTGTTCTCCTCCCTCAAAGTCTCGCACCATAGTTTTAGATTCTCGCACTCTAGTTTCTTTTGTTTCAATTTTGTTCTGCACATAGTAAATGGATTAATTACCACAAAAAAAGCAATATCTCAGTAATAATGGCCTTTATAATTCTATCAACCAAAGAATAAAATATCTTGCCTTGCTTTCCGATTCTGAAACCACACTTCCACTTGACGCGGTTGCACATTTAACTTATTCGCCAACGCGGACTTAAGCTTCTGCAAGTTTCGTCGATAAACTAATTACGCCATTATTGTGACAGTAAAACTATAGCGAATTAATTAGCAGACGTGGTGAAGTAATGAAGTAAAAAATTGCGAGGTGAGAGAATTAAGTAGTACTGGACTCAGCGTAAAGTGCTCTCTGAAGCTCTCTTCCAAGATGCTTGACTGATACTTTGATAGGCGGAGATTTTTTCTGGGTGTCCCCGGTCGAATCATGTCGTCCGATACCGCTCTTCCACTTCTACAACTCACTCCATCCATGTCCGATATTTCTCTTTTTACAAATGCACAGCTCGCAGCGATTAAATGCCCAGAAGAAGTCTCGAATTCCAACTTTCCTTCGAGAGGAGTATTAACTATATCCTGGCCTGTATGAATTAAATAACAGCACCATCTCAGCCCAAAATATTTTGCTGAGGTTTAGTATATTTAAAAAACTATCAAAATAAAATAGCATGTATCCACTTAAAGGCTTATTACCATTATGGTATGCCGTCGTCGCTGTTTCACAGAGAGTACTGCAGGAAAACCGGCTGCCCCGCCTTGGAAATGGACTGATAAACGGAACAGTTTCCTCCCCACATTGTAATTGTAGTTGGAGGCTCAATTCAGTATTTTCCTCCCCAACCATTGTTTCTTGTGGCAACGACAAAGATTGCATACTCCGATCACTCGTTGCCGAGAACTTCTTGTCTTCCCAAGCAAAGTAGGATACAACGAGAAAGATGAAGTCTCTAAAATCATTCAGGCCTAGTAATTATTATACTCAATTCATAACAGTCCTATGATTATATCAAGTACAGTGATTACAAACATGATTACAAACAGTAAAGGCATCAAGGCTAATTCAGAGTTATTTTTCTGGGCCAGTTTTCTTGTGATGTAGTTTTAAATTTCTGGCTAATCTACAGTTTTGGTCTATTTTTTTTTTTTGACGAGTATTTTCTGAACATTTTGGTTGGTTTAAAATAGAACAAAACCCTAAAATAAGATTTTGAAATACATGAAACTTGATTTATATTAAAGTCGAGCCCTAAAAATCTCACGACATTCAGATAAATATGTTAACTCTAAAATTAGCTTACTCCTAAAAACATCTGGATCTGAGCAAGTACAATGATTACAAAGAGTAAAGGCATAAAGGCATCTGGGACTTAAAGCCAAGATAATGATATTACTAACTACCTTGATATTACTAACTTCTAAGGTAGTAAGTTACTGATTGGCAATATGTACTTTCCAGACTTAACTCACACAAAAGATGATACACTCAATCAATAATTATTAACTCACTGCATAGTGTTTAATTTTCTCAGAAAAACAATAACATTACCTGCAACATTGTTACACAGACATTCGGTGGGTGATACATGACTACAGCTTCATTGATTCTTTCGTAGAAATCCATTTTATCTTTATCTACTCTCTTTCTTTTCGTTGAAATTGCAAACTGATCGAGTAAATGCATCACTGCACTTTGAGGTTTGGTAATCCCGTTGAATACAATGGATTCGGACGGTTTGACGGCGTTCAAGAGTTGATATCCTATCACTATCCTTATACACTTTTTATGAAGGAATTGGGGGTTGATGGATGGGGAATCCACCTGCTCCTATGTTGTCGGTAATATGAAAATATTTTCTGAGATTTGTTTGACATTTACCTATAATGCTTAGAGAAATGGAAAGATCTAGTCATGTAGGAAGGATCGAGGCTTATAATCAATTTAAGCAAATGTTTGTGTTATAATTCGTTAATTAGTTTTATGAGGAGAGACAATTGTTATTCCATTGAATTAGTTTTAAGAGCGGACACAATTATTGGATGACTATTTAATGTAAGATTTTAAAATTTTAAAAAATTTAAAAAATTATTTGATATAGTTTTTAAAATATTGATAATGTTTTAGTTTTACTTCATTTAGTAATTTATGTTGAATAAGTATTATTATTTTTAGTATTAATTTACTATGAAATTATAATTAGGGCAATCATATTTAAGTAAAAAGTGATAGATATAGGTTGTTGGGTTGCCATTAGTTTTAAAAGGTGGAAAATAACTTTTTTTCAATTTTGAGGTTTTTTAAGTAGGTTTGTGTGAAGATTTTCTTAAGTTTGATTTGGTTTTTGATTAATCTATGTAAGTTTTGATTAAATTTAATTAGAGAACATTTTTTCCATAATAATGTAGGGTATATTTGGAGGTTTTTAATTTGTAACAATTTTTTAATTAAACATGTTATTAGATAATGGAAAATAAATTTTAACAATTAAATTATGTAATTTCTTAATTTCTCATTAGTAGATTTATCATTGAAACAACTTCATATTACAATTTTAGTGATTAAAACTTGCAATTCTAATAATCCATAAAAAAATTCCACTGAAATTATAACTTTTTATTATTATTAAAAATCAATTGTTTATTACAATATTAACTTACTATGTCATTTTCATTTTTTATCACATTAAAATTAAAATGTACAAGATTAACTTACTATGTCATTGTCATTGCTTGTTTTAATGATTTTAACAAATGAATTTTAGAGAATGAATTAAAGATATTTGTTAAAATTCTATGAATCAAATTTGACATTCTATGAATTAAATTTTTAACATTTTATTTAAAGAATTTTTTTCAAACAATTTTAATATTTTACACAAATAAATTAAAAATGTTTTTAAAATCTCATAAATAAAGCTCATTTAACCAGTGTTTTAAAAAAAATCTTAGTATCTAGAAATGATGAATTAGATTAGTACACCCTTTTAATCAACCTACTATATTTCTCTCATACCACAATGTAACATCCCAAGCATCCCAAGCTGGGCCAAGTCACACACTTCTCCCAAATAATATCTAGATGTAACATCCTGTAACATCACCCAACATAGTTATGAACAATGTTATTCTGAAAAATCCACTGTGTAGATACTATACAAAACTCTATTATGCGTAGTATCAATTGAAGTGATGTGCTCAACCTCAAACTGAGATGCGCCACACTAACTTACTCCTTTTAATCACAACTTTAAGCAACATAAGTAAATCAAACAACTGCACACTAGTGTATTGATCACACAACACAACTGTGCGCACAACCACCATGGCGGGTCTACTTCCTTGAACGTGCACATGAGTTACAACCTCCAACTCACACAAACTACTATCCTACGCACTCGGCCATTCAAACCTCTTCTTGAAGAATCATAACCAAAATCACAAGGTTAACATAAGATGAAAGAATATCAACATTTTTCATATCCATGCACAACTACAAATACATGATATAAGCACCAAACTTACTTGCACAAGAAACATAATACAAAATAACAACACCTACTTATATGTGATAACATACAACAATTAACCCATATCAAACAAAGATAAAAAAAATCACACAATATATGAGACAAACACACAAAGAACACTTATCTTTAAAGAAAGTCAACAACTACGTGCATAACTTAGACATTTCTCCTATCCATAGAATCTATTACTCATAATATTTCAACAACATGTGACACATGAGTTGGGGCTTAACTCCACTAGGGAAAAAGGGTTTGTAGAGACAATCTAAGGTTTGATTCTCAACATAATTGCTCAATCATAGGTGTTTGTTGTTGCAAATAGCCTACAGTCCCTCATTCCCCACACACCTATCACACCCAAGGAAGTGTGCTCATTCTCTACTCAACAATCTTTCGGCTTCCCCACTTCCCTTCCAAGTTTACTAGCAACAAGCTCGACATGAAGCCTCTGAGCCCTGTGACTAATGCCCAACGCACCAGGGAACAATTCCCAGCATAAATCTTACCTAAAGAGTATGCTCATGGGCCTGGAAACCCACCTCTTCAACAACAAATATCTCACCAAGAGAGATTTCTCATGGGACTGAAAACCCATCTCTTCGATAGTAAAAATACGATTACAACACCATAACTCCTTACAAAATTCTTTGTGCAGATAAGGTAAAATCAATTTTTTCATACATTTTGACCCCCTTCTACTCACAAGAGCTTGAAGCATGAATAATCCTTTGAATCATCATAGTCCTCCTTAAAATACACCAAGGCTAGCAATATAATTTGCATTCCTTCAACTCGACACTGGTCACCTTCAGAAGTAGCTTAAGACATTTGGTGTCTCGTTCCCTACCTTCAAGAACTTAGGATAAATAAACATCGAACATTACACTTTTGTAGAAATATTATAAAATATTCCCTAGGAATTAATTCTCACCCTCTTTTCCCTTTTCCAATAGAGTCAACCCCCATCTATTTTCATCTGAGTCTATCTACGCACAATGATGTATATTATATTAATAATTGTGATTATAATTACATGGATAGGTGCACTAGCCTATCTGCATCCCGACTCACCAGCCTCATAATCACATAGGCTCTCCGGCCTCAATTCATATACAACCATATATATATACATATATATAACTCATATCTAAACGCACTCCCAGGTCATTACTATGCACTTGCCCAAGTGTGCGCAACACTGTGAAATGTGCTCACTTACCCAGGCGTGCGCAACACTCTGAAATGTGCTCACTTACCCAGGTGCGTGCAACACTATGAAATGTGCACACCATGTCCTTGCTAACAACCACACACACTACTCAGGTGCACACAACACCAAATTTAGTGCTAATGTCTCACCAGCCTATGTGTACATTTACATTTTACAATTGATACCATAACTTACCAATTACAAAGGGTTTCAGACCAGGGACATTACAAAACTCAATACTAGCATCAAGAGAATACGTTGGTTAGCGTCAAGAGTGAGAAGCTTCGAAAAGATAATATGTGGTGTAGAGAAGCATGAAACATTTCATATATGTGTGATTGTTATATATATGTGATTTCTGAATGGGGTGAGGGCAAGATGTTCGTGGCCAAAAAAGTGGCAAGGGCATGAAGAAGAACACACACTCATAAGAATGCATGCACAATCTTAGGAACATGCATGTGCTCCTATACATATAGGTTTGGATGTGGCCGAACCTCCACATGGATTTCTATGTAGGTTTAGTGGTAGGAGTACATGCACGATCTTAAGAACGTGCACGCGGTCTTACTGATAAAATTATTTAAAGGATGAGAGTGTTATTTGTGCCCATTGTGCACAAATTGTGCTTGCATTTCTCTCATTGGGAAAATATAGTGGAGCTAGAGAGAAGGAATAAAGGGAGGAGGGGGCCACCGTTTCCATGTATGTTACATTTTTCTTAATTTTAATCCAATTTAGTCATTCCAATTTAGTATTTTGCTCCCAATAATCTAAATTAAAAAAATTGTAATTTTGTATTTTAAATAAAAAAAGGAACCTAATTTAGTATTCTTTAAAATTCCATGAATCAAATTTGACATTCTATAAATCAAATTTAACATTCTATTTAAAGAAAGTTTTTAAAACAATTTTAATATTTTAAAATAAATAAATAAATAATGTTTTTAAAATCTCATAAATAAAGTCCACTTAACGAGTGTTTAAAAAAAAACCCTAATATCCCAGAAATGAGGAAATCAACTTGTCTACCCTTTTAATCAGCCTACTATCCAATAGTCTATACCAATGTTTACAAGTTTTTGTTTATGTTTAATTGAAACTAAACTACATTTTGTAATTGTACAAACTCAATACTAGCATCAAGAGAACACTATGGTTAGCTTCGAGAGCGAGAAAATGCGAGAAGAGAATATGCGGTGTAGAGAAGCATGGAACATTGCCTATATGTGTGAGTGTTATATATATGCGATTTATAAATGGTTAATGTAGATTGATGGATTTCATTCACATTATGTGTAACATCCTGCTCTTGCATGCACTGAACAAACTTATTCTTTGAGGACACTTGCTTGCAAGTGATCCGGATTATTATACTATTGGGCATTTGATTATGATTATGAGGCATTATGGATTGATGACATGTTATTTTTCTATATTGACATAGACATGTGCTATTGACTCAGTTTTCCTGAGTGTGCAGGATTTTAGACCTTGAGGATGTAGAGGCATCGATGAAACCCCTTGGACTCCGGACCGAGTTAGGGAGTGGACAATTGGGGTTTGATTGTTGTATATATGACCTATGTGAATCTGATTAGATGTTATGATTATGGATTTTATTCTGACACGATTCATTGATGATATAGGCTGACGATATCTTGCCGCCAGACTCACATGTGGAGTAGAGGGGTCATGCACGATAACCAGAGATGTTGAGGGAGAGGTGTGGACAACAACCCTTCCACAACCTACTAGCACTCCCACCGTGGCTCGAACTATAGGTTAATGATTACCTAGTTCGAGAAGACCCACGATGCCATGAGGGACGACTGTGACAGTCGCTCATGATGATTCTAAGGGGCACACAATAAGGTAGGCACCTTATTCCTTAGAGGCCCTTAGTTTCCCACAAGATCACCTGACGAAGTATTGACCCCAAGGGTTTTTGATGTCTACCAAGTCAGTCAAGAGGAAAGTGGCACCCTTGGGGCACGTAGTGCATCCTGAAGGGCATGTCACGCAAAAAAAAAAGAAAAAGGTGAGTGGCACCCTTGGAGCACGTAGTGCGTCCTGAAGGGCACGTTGCGGAAGAGAAACAGAATGAGGCGAGTGGCACCCTTGGAACACCTAGTGCGTCCTGAAGGGCACATCACGTTGTTAAATAGTAAATGAATAAACCTAGAAGGCCTTAGAATGAATAAGGTGATGAGAAAGATTTAAAA
>SNQJ01S0009902.1:26082-36769 GCA_010110895.2 Picea sitchensis | reverse complement strand
TCTAAATTGAACTCAACTAGTAAATTAGTAAGGGGGAAAGTCATTAAAATGTGTAAGAGAATATGGGGACACCTAGGAGCGATTCTAGGAATGATTTTTAGTGGGTGAGGGAAATAGGAATAATTAAATAATTAATGAAATTAATTTCTGGTGCAACGAAGGGGATGGGTGACACATGTACGAGGAGGATTTTTATGAATTAAATTATTGAACAATAAATTAAATGGGAATTTGGGAAAGAAGTGACTTAGAAATTCTATATAAAGGAGGGAGGAGGAGAATGATGGATCTCTTCTGTTATGCGTAACATTATGCTGCAAAATTTTAGACTTGATTGACTTAGCTTGTGGGAGTTGGGATACCCAGCTCGGTGAGGAGTGGTAGCTCGACCTTGCGAGGCGATATGGGAGCTAGCTGTTCTTTGGTTTAGTGTGCGTGGCCCCTTTGCAGCTTGGGGGGATAAGGGGTAAGAAGAGTACACCTAGCGTTGGCTAGGAGGTACCAGTGAAGTCTCATCGGTCGACAACCGGGAGCTGCACGAAGCACGTGGGATAACGACTCAGAGTGGATGACTTGGGCTATGGTATGCTTACTTGATTTTGCATGGTAGATTATTATTATACCTTACAATTTCATTTCTATATTTTTAATTGGGTAAAGAAAATGTTTGACTCAACATTTATACCGAGAAATTAAATTTCCCCATAGCCTTAAGCTCGCTGCTTGACTTGATTCCCTTGGCATTCGACCCCTCCATGTTGCGATTGTACTTTGGTTTTTTTGATTGTTGTGAAGAGTGGTGCCTTTTACTTCATCCTCATCCCTAGTTTGTCAGTCCATGTCTAAGCAGTCGGCCAGGAGCTGAATCGACGATCGTCACTTCGGTGCACAACGACCTATAGATTCTAATTCTCTGCTTTTTTGTGCGTGGATGATGAGAGAAGGATGTGTTTTCCCAGCTGTTTACCCCTTCTTATCTCTGCGTTTGATCTCCACATTTATTTTGTCTCTGCATGTTATATCACCCCTGCGTCTTAATCGTTCTCGACATTTGAAATCTGTGTTTAGTATTCTCTATATTTCAATACCCTCAACCAAAATTTTTAACTCTGCATTTATATATATTGCTGGATAAATTAAACTCTACGTTTTTATATATTGCTGGATAAATTTAACTTCGTGTTTTTATATATTGCTGGATAAATTAACTTTGCATTGTAGTACCTCCCTCGCAACTTAACTCTGTGTTTGTTTTATTGATGGAAATATTCTCTGCATTTTTTTATACCTCTGCACCTTAGTTTATCTGAAGATGATTTTAGCCTACGTTGTACACTTGATTGAAAACCTTTACATTTTGACTGAGTTTTTCCTTTGAATGACAGTAAGGTTTTTCCTTGAGACACATCAAGAATTTTTCCTTGAGTGCATGCTTCTTGTTACACCTGAACCACTACAAAATTTTCACTGGAATACATGACGATTTGACACTTGTTAAGACTGCAATCGTTGCTTGTTAAGACTGCGATTTTGCCAATTGTTAAGACTGCGATTTGCCATTTTTTTGGACAACAATCATTGCTTGTCACCTAGAAATTTTTCCACTTGTTAAGTTTGTCATTCGATGCTTGTTAACCTTTGCGAATTTTCCATTAATCTCTGCCATTAATCTTTATTAATCTCTGCGATATTGCCATTAACCTCTGAGATTTTTCCATTAATCTCTGCCATTAATGTTTATTAATCTTTGCGATATTTCCATTAACCTCTGCGATTTTTCCATTAATCTCTGTGATTAATCTCTCCCATTAATCTTTGTTAATCTCTATGATTTTGCCATTAACCTCTGCGATTTTTCCATTAACCTTTGCAATTAATTTATGTCATTAATATTTATTAATATCTGCGATTTTGTGTCTTCATGTCTTTACTATCTCTGCATCTTCATGTATTTATTAATCTCTGTGACTTTTCTATTTATCTCTGCGTCTTCGTGGAAATTTTTATCTGGAGGTAGCAACCAATTTATCTCTGCATCTTCATGTCTTTTTGCCAGCCTTGTCATTTGACCACTCTTCCCTTTGCCTATACTTGATTGTGATTTGATTGCTTTGAATTTTTTTTGGTGCATAGCTAGATTCAACGACTTTTCTTGTAATGTATAGCTTGATTTATATAGCATGGTTGAGCGATTGGTATAATGTGATTTTACTGTATAGGGTTATCTTGTATTATTTCGTAGTGATCTCCTGTTAACTTAGCATTATTACAATGTGTATTATTGTTATCATTGTTAACTTAACATTATTACATCATGTATTATTGTTATCATTGTTAACTTATCATTATTACAGCATGTATCATTGTTATCATTGTTAACTTAGCATGTATTATTGGGTTATGTTATCCTTATGACAACGATAACATGACAATTTGTTTCTGGACAATGTTCTTCTATTATTAATTAGCATTAATAATTATTGTTGTTGGATATCATTTAATAATAGCATTAAATCTCATTGAATAACATCAAGGTGACAATTATTTATAAACAACAAGATAGCATTAAAATTGCATTTGAATAACGTCAAATGACTTTTATTTATAACAGCATAACAACATAAAATGACATTAAAGATAACATTGAAGTGGAATTAATTATAGGCATTGATCTCATTAAGGATTATCCCATTTAGACATTAATGTCGATTAATTTTATAAGCAACATGGAGCAACTTTAAAATGTTAAGTAGTTCACTTATTTTAATGGATAGTTTATAATTGTTGATAAGCATATTTGATTTGGTTAAGTTCCTTTCTTAGTGCACATTATGATAACATTTATGACCTTAGTAGCTTGGTAACAGTTCGACCTTCACACTTAGACATCTAGCTTATCAGTTATTGGATAGGTTGTTGGCAGAGTTGGGTATTGTCTTGAGCTTTTACTTTGATTGTAGTCATCTTGCATCTTGTCGACCTGTTGCTTGGGGTATGGGTGTAGCCTTCTTGTCAATATTCGGCTCCTAGCACGTAAGAATTATATAGAGTCCTTGGTCTACATAGGATGTGTCACACCAAGGTTATAGTCGTGCCTATCACCTAGGGACAACATGATTCTTGATGAGGGGATCTTTGTGTGCCCTAAGGGATAGAGACGAAGGATAACTTGGCTGAGGTCGGTGCTTTCCATGTGGGTGTTGTTGATCGATGTAAGTTGTTGTTAGCGCTTAGGTCGTAATGCCTTCATGCGTTTGGTTCACGTGCCTTGAGGTTCTAGTCATTGGTCGTCAAGGTCGTTGTGCTAGGAGGGGGATGTTGTCCCTTAGCTTGTAGGCATGGTCTTGTTTGCATCAGGCGGGTAGTCGTTTCTCCTTGTTGTTTTACGCATGTTTCACCCAGTTTCTCTTGTGACAATGCATGGAGTCATATTTGTTTGCTTCATGTTCAGTGGGCATGGTCCTCATTGTCAGATGTGTTGTTTAGTTGTAATCGTTGTTGTCGTCCCGTTTAAAAAAAAAATATTTTCACTTTCTTCTTCGCTTGTAGTCGTAACGATAGGGTCGTTACATTATGATCACCCTTCAATGCCACCCCTGATTAGATTTTGATATCATCATAGGAAACTATGGTGTGCAACCGAACATAAGGATTGATGAGCAATATGGAGCGTATTGTGCATGAAGAACACACCGAAGGATTCTTGAAGTAAACCTACTTAAAAATATGAATTGGAGGTCTTCAAGATATGATAGAGGTTTTCGTATTTGATATGAACCTTATCCAAGAGTCCAAATGGAAGCCACAAATAAAATATTAAATCTATCTAAACCCTAACCGTAGATTTGAGATACGTTGTACCATTAATCATATAATCTATGATTGAAACCTGTGTGAGGTCAATGAATCATTGGTTATACTATATATCTCCTTCAATATGCATTAATTATTTATAACTCTTCATATGAGTCACCATTCCTTCTCCTTTCTTTATTTTAATATCAATTAAGGGATATTTATATTCGAAAACTCACTACAAAAGGAATATTAATCCCCTCAATATAGAAGGCACAACCACATTCCAATCCAAATAACCTAAAAATCTATCATAGGTAAAGATAAAAATCCATGCATAGGATAGATCTGATTGCCTCACTTGACTCAGGCTGGGATTTGAAGACTTACTATCTCATGTCTTGAAACAAATTCCCAGGCTCTTGACTTTCCAATACTTAAGATACATCTTGGATTACCTGAACATCCTCTCAATGTGATGTTCTAAGAGTAGACCTGGGCAGATTCAATAATTATAAAAAAAAGAATTGAGTTAGATTAGAAATCCTAGAAGGTCATGTTGATATCTAAGTTTTGAGTTTGCAGAGAGGTGATGGATACAAATATTCTTTCTTAGGAATATTTTTCCACGTGCCTTCTCCATGAGCTTCGATGTAATTTGTGAGGATAAGGTCCTCCTCATGATTCATAATAACCTGATCTTGTAATCCCAATCTACAGGAAAATAATATGAACCCCTCTTGAAATAAATGCAGAACCCTCTCATGGATGTGTTATCCCCAAGGACACACCACCCAAAGTAAAAAAAAATACTCACTAGACACAATAACTCAAACGACACTCTACGCCACTAGCTAGACACCATCCCACCACCCCTACCATTCCACCACCGAAATGGGAGCTCATTAAATTCCACCTCTTAATCTTAGAATCTAACATAAAACTAAAGCCAATGTTGTGATATAATATTTAAGTTAACCATAACGTCACATTTGACACAATATTGAAGTCAACCTCTTCATGTAACAATGTGATTGAATATCCATTGTCAACTATAGTCAAGAATGGTCAAAATGACCATCATTTCAATCATAATCAACCATAGTGAACACAATCAAACATAATAAAAAATAGTTAGTTATGGTCAACCATATTCAACCATAGTCAATCAAACTCAATCCAAAAAGACCCTTAATGAATGTCACAATGTAACATAACCATTGAGGAACATATCAATTCAACATAAACTTTGCGAATATGAATGTCACAATCTGATATAATAGTTTATGAATGACTCAATCATAACCCTTGATGCATGCAACAATGTGAAATAACCATTGAGTAATGTAGCAAGTTGACATAAGTAAATGCAACATGAAAATCACAATGTACATAACCATATTATCAACATCTTGGTGGCACAATGTGCCATAATATTAAAAAATATTAATATATGATTTATATTTAAATGATATCAATTGGAATTGGAATATTCTTAATGAATATTGTACAATCAAATATGGTTTATCAAGTTGTTTAACCAATCATATGGAATGCAACATAATCATTAAGGAACATATCCAATTGACATAAGTCAACCAATATGAACATCACAATATACATAACCATATTATAAACCTATTAGTGCCACAAATTGACATAATATTGAATTCAACCTCTTAATGTCGTGATGTAATATAATATTGCATTACCCATAATGTTGTATTGTGATATTTTATTGAATTCAACCTTCTAATGTTTTAATTTAACAATGTTTTTAAATCAACATTTTAATGTTATAATATAACATAAAATTGAAGTCAACCTCATAATGTCACAATGTGACATAACATTGAAGTTAACCATAACATCACATATGAAATAATCCTTAAGTCAATATTTTCATGTCACAATGTGATTGAATATTGAAGTTAACCTCTTCAACCTTTCTGAACCCTACCCAAATATTGTTAACATATTAAACCATGGTCAACCATAGCCATCATTTACAACCATAATGAATCATACTCAAGCACAATCAAACATGATCAAATGTAATGAGCCTTGGTAAACAATAGTAAACTATGAACAACCTTAGTCAACCAAACTCAATGTGACATAACCCTTTATGGATATCTCAATGCAACATAACCATTGAGGAACCTAGTAATTCAACATAAAGTTATCCAAGATAATGTCACAATGTGACATAACTATTAAGGAATGTCACAGTTAAGCATAACACTTGAGGAACATCACAATGTCACATAATATTTGATGAATGGTGTAATCATAACCCTTAATGAATTCCACAATGAAACATAACCATTGAAGAACATAACATGTTGACATAAGTCAATCAAGATGAAAATCACCATAGATATAACCATATTATCAACATATTTGTGTCACAATGTGCTATAATATTCCAAATGAGAATACTATATACTTTATATAAATGTATACAAATGAAAATATTGTTAACAAATATTATAGAATCAAATATGATTTAGCAAGTTGCTTAGCCAATCATAGGGATCAATTTAACAAAACTCAGGGAAACCATATAGTCAAATTAATATATCCATAGTTAATCAAACTTATCATTTAGTCATAATTCAAAAAAATAATTATTGTATGTTTAAATATAAATAAACATTATCGAGCATTGTAATGTGTACCTTTACTATGTATGAATTGAGGGAAATCTATATAACCATTGAGGAAAATTACAATCCAACATAACACTTCAAGAATGTTTCAATCTGAAATAACCCTTGACGAACGTCGTCATGTGACATAACCATTGAGGAAAACATAAATTCTACATAAATAAACCAATATGAACATTGCAATGAGGCATAATAATAAAGGAGTGTCACAATCCAACATAACCCTTAATGAATTTTAGAATGTAACATAACTATTGAGGAACACATCATTTTGACATAAGTAAGCTAAGATGAAAGTCACAATGTGACATAGCCAATGAAGAATGTTGCAATCAACATAACTATTGAGGTATGTCGACCACGGTCAAACATGGTCATCATTTTCAACCACAATCAATCATGGTTGAGCACAATTAAACATAAGAAAATGTAGTCAATCATGGTCGAGCACAATTAGACATAATAAAATGTAGTCAATCATGGTCGAGCACAATTAAAAATAATAAAATTTAGTTAACCATGGTAATCCATATTCAACCATGACCAATAATGGTCAACCATGTCCGATCATAGTAAACTAAATTCAATGTGACATAACCCTTGATGAATTTCATAATGCAACATAACCATTTAGGAACCTAACAATTCAATATAAAGTTATCCAAGATAAATGTCATAATGTGAAATAATCATTTAGGAACATCACAATTAAACATAATCCTTGAGGAAAGTTAGAATATGAAACAATAGTTGATGAAAGAAACAATGTGAAATAACCTTTAATGAATGTTGTGTTGTGACATAACCATTGAGGAATGTAACAAGTTGACATAAGTTAATTGAGATGAACATCACGATAGATGCAACCATATTATAAACCTCTTAGTATCACAATGTGACATAATATAATTCAACCATAACACTAACTTTTCTAAGCAATATTCAATCATATTCAACAACATTAAACCATGGTCAAGAATAGTCAATCATGGCCATTTTTTTTAAACACATACATTATAATATAGTCAATTTAAATAAAAAGTATTTATATATCACTATAAAAATGAAGAAATCATTATGAAATATCACAACCTTTCTTCAAATTTAATAATTTAATGGTCATCCATAGTAAAAAAGGGTCAACCACTATCAACCATAGTCAACCATAGTTAGATGATGTCAACCATAGTCAACCATGGCCAACCGAAATAAACCAAATCCAATGTAATGTAACATTTAAGGAATATCACAATTTGTCACAAGTAATCCAATATGAAATTCACAATGTGAAGTAACCATTGAGGAACATAATAATCAACATAACCCTTGAGGAACATAATAATCAACATAACCCTTAAGTAATTCCATAATGAAACATAATTTTAATGCATATCGCAATATGACATAACCATGGAGGATCATAGCAAGTCAAAAAAGGTCAACCAACATGAACATTTAAATATATATAGCCATAATATAAATATTTGTGTATCATGATGGAACATAATATTAAAGTTAGCCTCTTAATGCCACAATGTAACATAACCCTTGATGAACACCACAATGAAACCATAACCATCGAGGAATGTATAAATTCACATAAGTCAGCCTATAGGAATGTCATAATGTGACATAACCATTAAGAAACATCATAATCCAACATAACCCTTAAGGAACATCACAATGTGACATAACCCTTGATGAACACTTGAATGCAACATAACCATTAAAGAACATAACAAGTTGACATAAATAAACAAATATGAACATTACAATGTATATAATGATTTTATAAGCCTCTTAATGCCACAATTTGACATAATAATGGAGTCAACCTCTTAATCTTATAATCCAACATAAAAGTTTTATATAAGTTAACCTCTTAATGAGACAATCTGACATAACATTGAAGTTAACCAAAACATCAAATTTGACAACATATTGAAGTCAACCTTCATGTTGCAATGTGATTGAATATTAAAATTAACGTGTTCAACCATTGTTGACCATATTCATCCTTGGTCTAACCATTTCTACATCGTCAACTTTAGTTAACATTAATCAACTATTGTTAGTCAATATCAACTGTGAGCAACCGGATTTAATCAATTCAACCATATTCAACCATAATCAACATGGTCATCTATAATCATAGTGGTCAAAGATTAATTTTTATTTGAATATATTTATTGATGTATTAATATATTATAAAATACAATAATTGCAACTTTCAAATATATATATATATATATTGGAAAAAAATGATCACCTACAAATATTTATAAAAACAATAAACTATCATATTAAAAATGAAAGAATGATAAAATTAGATCACTAAATATATAATCACCTAACTTATAAATACAACGTAAACTCAAAATATTTGTTTAATATTTATAGTTAACTATATATTAAACCATAAACAATATTATAACCTAACCAATAATCGCTATTGAATGATTTATGATATCAATATATAAGGTAAATTGTATATTAATATTATGTAACTATACTCATAGAAATAATATACCACATATAATATTAATATTTATCACCTACCTTTATTTTTAGATCAATAACATACCATCACATTAAATGATAGAAAAAATAATACAGTATATAGTTACTAGTCCCTACCTCTATAGATTTAGCCCAAGGGTCAACAACCTATTAATTCATTCATTTTGCGACATTACTCGGTGGATTATGTATCTATTTAAGACGTTTTCCTTGTGGTGTGGATGATTTTTTACTTATTCTTTATATATATATATATATATATATTATTTATTATTATTATTATTTTCAAAACCTATATTCTCATTTTTTAATTTTCAAAACCTATATTCTCATTTTTTAATTGGTCTGATAGGATGAACTAAATACCCCTAGTGGATGGAAAAAATATTTTCTTAATTGTTACAATATAAAACTTATTTAAAATAAAAATAAAAATTGATTGGTTGACAGTTCTGAGCTTCTGCAATTATCTCTAATAGTTGTTGCTACTACAGTCTATGTATTGTTGTTGTTGCAGTCAATGCCATCTCCTTTAGATTTGCATGCACAATGGTATTTACCTTATCTCCCTTAGCCACCACTGCTCACCACCTTGCCATTTCCTCACTGCCTGGTGACCGTTCATGTCGCCGATATGCATTCTCTACCTGATGGGATATCCTTACCCTCCACATTAAAAAAATTGTTGCATGTGACTACAAACTACAAGCTCTGAGAGAAACAACAAAAAATGAATATACAGATTCAATTTCTCATAGCAACAAGAAAAAATGAATATATGGATTCAATTACACAGGAGAAATGAATTAATGGAACGCGAAAATGTGAAAGTATTACCAAAATTCTCGAGACAGTTGCATTAAATCATGTTCATTTTTTTCCATATTTTTTGGGACTACTCGATAATGAAAGCTTATTCATATGTTGATTTCATGAAATTTGCAAGTGATTTAGAATCTGGTAAAGTTGTTAGAGACTAGAAAAACTTGATTAAGTAGTGAGTCTACTTTCCATGATATTCTTGATATCTATATTAATGATTTTCTTTCAGGCTAGGTAATGAAATACTGAGAGTTTCACTGATATAACTATTTTATGATTGGATGGTGGAAACAATCTTGCAGCAGGGATATGTTTCACTGATATAACTATTTTATGATTGGATGTTGGAAACAATCTTGCAGCAGGGATATGTTACCTACCTAGAGAAATTTGGGAGACCTTGTTAATATTATGGTAGCTACGGGAGGTATTTACCCCCACGTGTGAACCTGACGAGAATAGAAGACTCCAGGAAGCAAGATAAACCCTAATGAATTGGCTAATAACCCTAGAATCCTTTTCATCTCAAGAAGATAATTTATATTAGGCTATTAGCCTCCAAGAGAAGAAGTCGGCCATAAATAATAATAATATACTGAACAGACACTATCCAGAAGGAGAAGTCGGCCCCAACAAATCTGGCAGAACCAGTATAAATACAGGGCTCCAGTTCTCATTTGTCACATCTCAGGAATGTAGTTTTCCCAGTTGGTGCGCACTGCAGTTGTAGTTGGTGCGCAGGTTTGGAGGAGGGTTGCAGGTGCAGCTGCAACAGCAACAAGTTTCAGTATTTGGCTTGGATATCTCTTGGCTAGGGTTTGGAACATCTGATCAGTCTTTTGTGTTGTGCTATCCTTATGGAGAGATGTGCTGCTCTT
>SNQJ01S0009902.1:2769-14979 GCA_010110895.2 Picea sitchensis | reverse complement strand
ATGAGAATAATTATAAATTGCATAAATAAAACTACAATATTCATGCATAACATTCAACGATGTATAACCTGTCTTTCTCCAAAACACCAAGGCAGAGATAAAATAGCTCTGATACCAAATGTTAGCTTTAACTCGATTCTAAAATATGCAGAATAAAAACTCTTTAAAAGAATCGAAATTTAGATGCCAAATGGATCATACCTCCGGCCATTGATGTTGCTTTCGTTTGACTAATTGCTGTAGAACTTTTCCCAGTTCCACACTAGTTTTTCTTTCTGTATGGCACTTCCAAGCTCTGCTCACTCTGATTGATGGTGTAAGACTGAAGGGAATTGATTGAATTAAGCAAGCTTGGGGACCGAACATAAGTTTTTATAGCCAAGCTTCCATCAAGCTTCTGTTGGCTATGTGTTAAATGTTCCACATATCTAGGTAGAGAACCCTAGATGGAGTAATGGACCATTCCAGAAGCTCCCAAAAAGAAAACAGTTACATCCTGTTGATTTCCGAATGAGCTGTGACAGTTGAATACGATTCCGGTTGGTTTCCGAATGAACTGTGACAGTTGAATACAATTCCAATTGGTTTCTGAATAAGTTGACGACAATTCAATACGGTTAAAAGAGCTTACAAGGGAAGCAATTGTCCCTTGCAGAACAATTCATCTGCAAGACTAATTAGATCAATCATGCTCAAAAGGTCGAGAGCCTTGGAAACGAAGATCTTGAACTCAAACTCTCTAGGGAATCCAAGATCCATTTCAAAATAAGGGACATTTGGTAGAACACCATAACTCACTATGACTATCGATGAAATACATGTTTCCCTCCACGTATCTTAATTATGAGTGGTGTAAATATGGGTGATGTGATGGTCATGAGTGTTGTAAATAACTTTATAGTCTATTATTTTATTATGATCCTCCATTTTAGTGATTAAGGCACGAGAGTATGGGGTTATACTCTGCACATACTTGAACCTTCTTTGTTTGTGTTGGTGTTTTATGTCCTTTTTCGACATATATTGTGAAATTTTGTTCTCTATCATATTGTTTCTTGCATGTAATGTCATGTAATAATTGCATTTTCGTAATCTTTTCAATATGGTGCTATATGCCATTCTTAATATTTCCAAAATCACTTGCCTATTTTTTCATTTAAGTATTTATACATTATATTAAATGAAAATGAAAAAAGGCTCTAGCAATATGGAGAAGAATTTGTTGCGTAATGTGGTGAAATCGTTCAATTTTTTTTTGTATAATCCTATTTGTGATAATTAAAAATCAGATCAACTATCATTTCCATTTTCAAGCTAGTTACCTTTGGGAAATGCAAAATTTATTGTGTTTTCTTGTTCTCTGCAAAATCATCTTATACTTCTAAATGACAAAAAATATTCTTATCAATGCTTCCCATTTCGAAAATGTAATTATACGTTTGTAAATGTAACCATATGTTCAATACGAGATGGAATATAGAATGATATTCTATGTATTAGAGAGGAGGAAAATACCAGTCATATCGAAGGCTCTGAATCACATCCACAAACCCAAGACTCACAATCTTCACCCAAAAATCAGAAATTGCACTCATAGGTACCCATTGTTTGGAAATACATTTTCTTTTAAAGACACGTAGGAACTACTGCTAATCTTTCTTTCTTTATTTTGTGGAAAAATAAAATAAGGAGAACACAACATCCAGAGAATCACACCATGAGTGAACTACAAGAATACTAAAAATAAGAAATGTTTTCCTTGCTAGAAAAATTTGAGAAAGAAATTCCATTGTTGGGACATGAACCCAGGTCTGTGAGGTGAGATTTGACCAACTAGTCTATAATGGAGAAAAAAGTTAAGTTGAGAATTAAGTATATGAAGTAATTCAGAGACAACCTTCATAATTTTTTTTAATCAACATTCAATCCATAAATGACATGTATTTGTTCTCTTGTTCAAATATTTACTAATATTAATCAATGAAACAATAACAATATTAGAATGTAATTGAATAGAATCACTTCATCACAATAGTCACTCCACTCCTCTGGTCTCTCAACAATCAAAAGATTATGTCATTGCTTATTCTCATCGCCCCTCATCTAACAGTCAGTTACCATAATTTCGTCTCTTAACTAGTAATCAGACGTGAGTAAATGTACAAGGAGCTATCCATCACTACCAGTGATAAATAAATTACAATTGATTTCCAGTAATTTTTTTATCTGGACTTGCAATATTTTGTCCCAACCTACCCGTGTTTCCCCTAGAAGATCTAGGGAGTTAAAAAAGAAAGAGAATTCTTGTATAATTTGACAATATTTATCTGGACTTACAATATTCTATCCCGACCTACCAGTTTTTCCCATAGAATATCTAAAGAGTTCAAAAATAAAGAGCATTCTTGTATAATTTGACAACCGTACAGGATGGATACATGTAAAACTTAATGTTGACGCAACCAAAACTGCTATATGTAACACTTAACGTTGACGCAACCAAAACTGCTATATGTAACACTTAATGTTGACACAACCAAAACTGATAATATGTAGGAACAACTACACTTTCAGGCTACAATCGACATTCAGTAATTCAAATTTTTCAACGAAGTAGGAACTAGGACTAGTTGCTACTATTTCTCTTGTTTTTAGAGAAAACAATATAAATTGCACATTTTCTTCTTACATAATTATATAATGAAACATGCCATCACCCACTCATAAAAACAACATAAATTCATAATATTTGTTTAATTTTTAAATTCAATTATACATTAAACCTTATTAATAATATTTATTCATGGTCCTTTTTCTTCTACTAAAAATTGGTACGTTGTTTTCCTCATTTTTCTCATTTAACATCAGTGAGAGTGTGAATTTTGGTTGGTGTTATGAGGTCTCTTTCTCGAATATTTTCCTCAACAAATTTTCATTTTCTTTTAGAATTCTAGAGTGTTGTCTCTTTCCTGAGTTCTCTTTGTTCATTCTATGAGTATGTTTGTTAGAAACTTGGTGGTTCTAAAAGACATTGTATATTCTTTCTTTGGAACATATGGTTGTCATCGATATTTCTAGGAGAGGGCCTGAATCCTCTTTATCAAATGTGTTATAAGTGTGGTATCTAGATCCTGAATTTATATTTCACTCTGAATGCATCCTTATTCTTGAACATATTAGGAGTAAAGTGGCTTAGTGTTTTTGAAACTCCAATTTTGTATTAGGTATTTTAGAGATATTTTCATCAAATCAACTATATAATATTGCAATAAATTAGGTGATAGGTTAAAACCAATAGTCAACAATAGATATAAATAAAATTCTATAAATTTAATGCAAATTTATATAGATATGATATTATCACGAATATATCTCAAGCATAATTATATAGATATTTAACCCACATGAATATATATATGAAGCTAACATATCTATATCTAAAAGACACTGAGTCAAGCTTAAACCCTACTCCTTTGCTTCATCCCTACACCTTCTTCTTTATCTACTTCTGCTTTTATATTTTATGTGAGATTACGAAGGCATATATAGGCTCTCATAGAAGATGATAGAATAATGGAAAACTCTCTAAAAGAGTACATTCTGGAAGTTTTTAAGAATTCAAGAAATGCAATTGTTTTATTATTTTATTATTTTGTCTTACATACAACAATCTCCCACTTGAGACCAAATTGAAGCATGGGTAAATATTGCTGCTATAATATCTATCTCCTTGATACTAATCCAATCCCAAAATATATTCATCACGTTTGCATCAGACCAACCAAGGTTCTACAAAGATTCTTCTTATCCCTTGGAAAAATATTTTTTAACATATCAGTTGGATTGCGTTTTGTGTGTATTTGTTTCAATTGTAGTAGCCCATCATCTAACACTTGGAAAATCTAATGATATCTAACATGTTGATACTGAGAGGGGGTGAAACAATATCAAGTACAATTTAGACACGTTTTTAACTTATACTTCAATCGGATTATATATTCAATTATATCCAATGAACAATGAGCAATATTAGAAGAGTTACACCAATGCACCACAATGCACTATGCACAATATGTGAGAGTAATCAATAGTTATTGTTCAAGGGAAGTAATGAATTCCAAGGAAAGCTACAACTTCCAAATATAAAGGGAGGGATAAAACTACTAAAGGAAGATACAATCCTCCAATATCACAAGAGGTTTGAACTCTCTATCCTTTACCTTTCCTTCCACCCAAGAATATATGAGATATAATAAAATATTACATGAAACTATGACCATCAACCAACCATCACATAGAACTTGGTAATTTTTCCTGAGAATTATTCATATTCTGAAATTATTCACTTCTTGGAATAATCTGATCCTATATATAATATTCCTCAATGTATTCTCTAAAACTCCTTCAAGTTTCACTCCTTGAATCCTTCGATAAAATGAGTTACAGAGAAAATGATAGACCTTATTCAATTATGGTTGATTCAAGAGAGCGAAATTGTACATCATGCCCCGCGCTCAATATTTAACATTAGATTCTGAAATTTAGACACTAGAAACTAAAACCCATAATATTTCCAATGCAATTGGTATCACTTCATTTGGATTCTCTATGAAGATTTTATGATTGTTTTACTTGGAACACCTGTTTATGACTAGCTTTAGGACTAGTAAAAAAACCTATCTTCCACATAGTGTATCTCCAAAATTATAGAAAATCAAGAGCTGAAATTTTTACCACTCGTACCTTGCTATGTCTTCTCAATAGCCTCCTAATTTCACTATCTGAATAGTTCTATAAACAAATTTATAGTTCAAATGGTAAGACGACCTGTAAATAACATACTTTAGAACACATTACCAAAATATTTCATCCTCCCTTGAAATTCGGCCTTCTTTACTTCATATTTCCTCATAAATTTGACTTACATATCCTTACTTATTAATAAACTTGTGTGTATTGAAAAATGAATGTATATTGATATGTATTTATACTCTTTATGTCATTGTCATTTAACATTAGGGTCGACATGTAGTTTTTGCTTCAATTCACATTGCCATCTTCAAAAATTCATTTCTCCTCAATCATGAGAATCCACATGATGTTCCAAATACAACCAAAAGAGGAATGACTTATACTATCCATCCATGGGTATTGTATCTTCATGTGTAATTTCCTTCTTGTCTATCTACTTCTATCAAATGTGGGGTCAAAAATCCAATGGCTAAGGTTGACATCAATGACAACAACCAATATTCCAACAATCTCCCCTTTTGTCATTGATGGAAACACACATGCTCCCCATGTCATAATTCTCCCAATTTCTCTCCCCCTTTGACATCAATATAAAATGGTGGGGATTCTCCCCATGATTTCAATGTGAAAAGGTAACTCTCTTCTTTATGGCTTCTCCCCTTGAACATATAACACTTAATAGAACTTCATTTTTATTTTCGATCTTCTGGTCTTTTTCTTCCTTCAAGGTATTTTGTGTGTCTTCAAACTTATTTCTCTTCTCTTGGTCTAGGATGTATATGTTACTTAATCTTGTTTTTGTGGTTGCAACCAATCTTCCTAAACCTTCTTCTCCGATTTTGCATCTTCGTGAGTCAAACGTAAGAGTATATCCTTCATCACACATTTTATTGACACTAAGGAGATTATTCTTCAGATATTCAACCAATAGGACATTCTTTTCTTTTACATATTTTCTTCCAATCTCTACTATGCCTTTTCCAAGTATTTTGGCTAGGGTTGACATCAATGAAAACAACCAATCTTTTCTTTGTCTTAGAAAGGAAGGAGGGATTTTTGGCAAGATGGATTGTACTTTGGCTATCACAATTTAGTACATTATTTTATTGTTGCACACCTAGTTCCTCTAAGAAATTCCTCATCCAAAGAATCTCCTTGCATGCATGAGTTGATGCAATATACTTATCCTCTGTGGTAGAAAGAGCCACCACATTTTTTAATCTAGATAACCATGAGATTGTAGTTCCTACAGAAGTGTAGATGTAGCATGTTGTGGATTTTATAGAATCCATGTCACCTGCCATATAAGCATGCGTAAATCATTCCAACAATGTATCATTACCTTGAAAGCACAAACAATAATCAATTGAGCCTCTGATATATCTTAAAATCCATTTAATTGCATTCCAATGTTCCTTTCCTAGGTTTGCTAGAAACCTACTTACAACTCCCAATGAATGTGCAATGTGAGGGTGATTTCATACCATTGCATACATTAGGATTCCTACTATTGAAGCATATATAATTTTGGATATATCTTATTTTCATTCAATAGTAGTGGGGCATTGATTAGAGGTTAATTTAAGATGAGAAGAAAATGGTGTACTTATACAATTTTCATCAGCCATATTAACTTTTTCCAATACTTTTCCAAGGTATTGTTGTTGTGACAACCATAGTTTCCTTCTTTTCCCGTCACATGTAATTTGCATCCCCAAAATTTTCCTTTATAGTCCTAAATTATTCATTGCAAAGGTCTTGTTTAATTCTTCGTTTAACCTGGTAATCATCAGCTTATCTTTTATGAAAATCAACATGTCATCAAAATATAATAATAAGACAATTAAATAACCATTTTTATCTATTTTATTATACACACAGTGATATGCATTTAGCCTTTTATAACCATGACCAAGAATAAAAGAGTCAAATTTCTTATACCATTGATGAGGGGCTTGTTTCAACCCATATAGACTCTTATTCAACCTATAGACCAAATTTTCTTTACCTTTTTCAATGAATTCCTCTAGTTGCTCCATATATATGTCTTCTTCCAAATTTCCATGTAAGAAGGCTGTATTGACAGCTGCTTGTTCCAATTCTAAATCTAGAGCAATGACAAGACCAAATAATACTCGTATTGATGACATTTTGACAACCAAGGAGAATTTTTTTGTAAAATCAATACCTTGTTCTCGCTCAAATCCTTTCACTAGTAGGCTTTTTTTAAATCTTTTTTTATTTTCCTTGCCTTCATGTTTTATTCTATACACCCACTTGTTCTTTAAAACCTTTCTCCCTTTTGGCCTTCTAATGAAATCCCATGTCTTATTGTCATGTAGGGATTTTATCTCTTCTTGCATGGACTTTTGCCACTTGATACCATTTTCTCCTTCACATTCTTCCTAAAAAAACTAAGGTTCATCTTCATTGGTCAATAAAATATATTGTGAGGGAGGATACCTTTGTTAAGGCCTATGTGGCCTTGTAGACTTGCAATTTGCTAAATTTTGTGTTGAGATTTCTCTTTTTGGTTGTCGATTTTGTTGTTCTTCATTCTCTTCTTCTTGTTTTTCATCATTTTCATTTTTTTGTAATGGATGCTCATTAATGTCTTCTTGTAATTGTGGTTCATTCTCTTGTTTCCCTTGAATTTCAACAAAGTTTTGTGTCTCCACACTTTTGTCAGTAATTTTAAACATTTGTTCTTCATTAAAAATTACATCCCTACTTCCAATAACTCTCCTTTTTAGAGGATCCCACAATCGATAACCTAACTCATTATCAACATATCCTAGGAAAATGCATTTTAATGACTTTCCATCCAACTAGTATCTATGTTCTTTAAGAATATGCACATATGTTTCACAACCAAAGCTTTTCAAATGAGTGTAACATAAATCCTTACCGCTCCATACCCTTTAGGAATGTCACTATCCAATGAAGTTGTGGGAGATCTATTGTAGCAAGCTATATAGACAACCTCTCCCAAAAAATGTTTATGAAAAACAAAATTTGAAACCATGCTTCTCACCTTCTCCATTATTGTTCGATTCATTCTCTCAGTTGTTCCATTTTATTGCGGGGTGTGAAGAACTATTTTTACATGATTTGTTCCATGTTTACTACAATATTATTCAAAGGCCTTAGACCAATACTCCCCACCATTATCATTTCTAATACATCTCAATAATTTGTTAGCCTCCCTTTAAAAAACCATATGAAATTTCTAAAAAAAAAAGTCTAAAACTTGATCCTTTCCCTTAATAGAGAAAGACCACACCTTTTTTGATGCATCATCAATAAATGTAACAAAACAAGTATCTCCCCCTAGTGATTTTATATTAATTGGGACACAAACATCACAATGCACCATATCTAATATTTTTGTATTACTTATAAAATTATTCCTCATAAATGATGCCCTTTTTTTACCCATAATAGAATGTTCACAAAATTTAATATTTGTACCTTTTATCCCAGGAAAAAGGTTTTTATCACCAAGGATTTTTAGACTTCTTTCTATCATGTGCCCAAGTCTCTTTTTCCACAGATCTGTTCTAGGCCCATCCTTTGCAATAGCAACAATGCCTGATTTATGCAATTTAGATTTCAATGTGTAGAGAGTGCTTATTTTTTGTCCCTTTGCAACAATCTATGATCCTTTTACAATTTTCCATCCTCCCTTTCCAAAAACTATATGGAAGCCTTAATCATCTAGCTCCCTAGTTGAAACTAAATTCATTCTCATCTCTAGTACATGCCTAACCTATTTAAACAATAAACTACAACCATCTTCTTTCTTTATTAGAACATCTCCCACTCCTTAAATATTACAAAAACTATTATTACCCAAGGGAATCTTAACCATATTACTTGATTTATAAGAAATAATTTTTTCTTTGCTTGGGGTAGCATGGTAGGAGGCTCTAGATTCTAACATCCAATCACTATCATGAGTAGAATTATAAAGACATGCATCCTCATAAGAAAGAATAATTAATATCTCAGAATAATTAATATCTCACTATTTGTTGCAATAACATTATTTTTTTTAGTATTGTTGTTCTTGTTGGTTGTCTTTTTCTCATGTTGCTCCCTTTTAAATTTCCAACAATCTCTTTTGACATGGCCAAGTTTTCCAAAAAGATAGCAAATTATTCTTCCACTCCTACTTTTACCTCCCTCTAGATCGTGATCACCTTGATTTCTTTTTGGTTGGTTGCCTTCCTCGATCACCAAGAGTTAATGCCTACATATTTTTCATTTGTTGTCCCATAGATTTTTTCCTCATCTCTTCATTTAATAAGTTATTAGAAACATATTCAAAACACATTTTACCTCTTGGTACTACAACATCTTCAAAACTCATTTTACCTTTTGGCACCGCATTACTTATGGTGACAACCAAGTTCTACCAAGTGTCTCAGATTGAGCTCAAGAGTAGAAGTTCTTGGATATCATCATCAAATACAATCTTCAATGAAGTGAGCTAGTTAAACACCATGTGCAACTCATTTAAATGTTCATCCACTAAACTCCCTTCCTTCATTTTAAGATTAAAACAATCTCTTCATCAAAAATAATTTGTGGAACATTGTATCTTGTTCATATAGATCATATATCTTTTTCTATAAGGACTCAGATGCATTTTCTTGTGAGACATGGAAGTATACCGCGTCTTCCAAATACTTTTGAATAGTAGTGATTGTCTTTTGATTTAACTTCTCCTATATTTCATCATTCATCAATGAGGGTTTCTTTGATTTTCCCTAAATCAGTAATTGCATATCTTTCAAGGTTAGTGTATTTTCCATTTTTTACTTCCATATGGTGAAGTTTTCCTCGGTAAGCTTTTCAATATTTATCATCTGCTCCATTGCACTCACTTGTAAATGGATCTTACACACACCAAATCTCTAACAAAACTTTACTTTGATATGAGTTGATAGGTTAAAACCAACACTCAACAATATATCTCTAAATCAAATTCTATAGATCTAATGCACACTTATATAGATATGATATTATCATGAATATATGTGAAGCATAACAATATATCTCTAAATCAAATTCTATAGATCTAATGCACACTTATATAGATATGATATTATCATGAATATATGTGAAGCATATTTATATAGATGAATATATGTGAAGCTAAAATATCTAAATCTAAAATACACTCAGTGAAATCTAAGATAACTAATAAGAAAAATGACACTAAAGAACAATAGAACACCAAATATTTTAAGTGGGGAAAAATAAGTGGAAAAGGATCATCCTTTAATTTCTTATTAACAAATAAATACATCAAACCTTCACTCCTTATGTTTCATCTCTACACCTTCACCTTCTTATTGATCTATTCCATATATCTTGTATGTGAGAGAAAAAATACATACATAAGCTCTAATAAAACGAGATAAAATAATGGAGAATTCTATAGAATAGTACATTTTAGAAGCTTTTAAAAATTTGAGAAATACAATTATTTTATTACTTTATTATTTTATTATTTGGTCTCACATAAAATAGTAGAAAAAATCATGAGGAGACCATCCACCGACATGGAAATTCTATTTTGGTGGCCATAAGAAAAAATAAAAATCAAAAACATGATAACGATATAACTTCACAAATTGCCACAATAATGAGTACTTTGGATAAATTTAATTGCTAAAACTCAATTTTGGAAATACACTATAGAATGCTTAGCACCATGTTTATCAATTTGTCCAAAAGAGATTAGTGAAAGTGCACTGTGTATCAACTTACATAGTCTAAAATGAAGCAGCCAACTTATCAATTTGTCCAAAAAAAAAAATCAGTGAAAGTGCACAATGTATCAACCTACATAGTCCAAAATGAAGTAGTCCTAAGAAAAATTCAAAAACATGATAACGTTATAATTTCACAAATTGCCACAATAATGAGTACTTTGGCTAAATTTAATTGTTAAAATTCAATTTTGAAAATACACTATAGAATGCTTAGCACCATGCTTATCAATTTGTCTAAAAGAGATCAGTGAAAGTGCACTGTGTATCAACCTACATAGTCCAAAATGAAGCAGCCAGCCTACATGCATTTTGTTAAATCTATATGTTTTTCAAAGTGGTTAGTTTTTTTAGACTTCTTATAAAATCTATAGCACCAAATTTTGTTGCAACTAGTTTTCATCTACCTTATTCTCCTTTAAATTGTTGTTTAAAACTATTCATAGAAGAATTGTTATTTAAAACTATTTCAACCTACATAGTCCAAAATGAAGCAGCCAACCTACATGCATTTTGTGAAATCTATATGTTTTTCAAAGTGGTTAGTCTTTTAGACTTTTTATAAAATCTATAGCACCAAATTTTGTTGGAACTAGTTTTCATCTACCTTATTCTCTTTTAAATTGTTATTTAAAACTATTCAAAGAAGAATTGTTATTTAAAACTATTAAAATAATACTTTTTATGTAAATTTATGAGTTTTAATTAATATAAATATCTTCCAATTATAGTTTATATATATATATATAAACTAAAAACATCAAAACTCTGCTCCTCTATCTGGATGTTATACACTTGCACACCTTTCATAGTTCTGAAAACCAAATCAAGCATGGGTATGAAACTAAAAATATAGCAATGCGATGAGGCGCATATGTACTCCTAACAAACTTCGATGAGGCGCAGATATCAGGCGAGGAGGGATTGTTTTAAGCTACGAGATGATGGTAGCGGTGGTGGTCTTGGTTGCAAGGCGCTCGTAGGATGGACACATTGTGAGGCCGGCAGCAGCCAAAGGCATTGAATTAGGTGACTGTGCGTGTAAGTCCTCTGCACGATTTTCATGGCTCTCAACGTTTGCACTTCTATTTCCAGTTTTATGTTTTTTTTCTTCAGATTCTCGCATTCTAGTTTTTTTTGTTTCAATTTTGTTCTGCACATAGTAAATAGATTAATTATTCTAAGAAAAGAAAGATCTCAGTAATAATGGCATCTGTAATTCTATCAATCAAAAAATAAAATGTCCCCGATTTTAATTCTTGCCTTGCTTTTCGGTTCTGGAACCACATTTCCACTTGACGCGGTTGCAGATTTAACTTGTTCGCCAACGCGGACTTAAGTTTCGTCCATAAACTAATTACGCCATTATTTTAACAGTAAACTATAGCAAATTAATTAGCAGACGTGGTGAAGGAATGAAGTAGAAAACTGGGATGCGAGAGACTTAAATAGTACTGGACTCAGCGTAAAGTGCTCTCGGAAACTCTCTTCCAAGATCCTTGACTGGTACTTTGATAGGCAAAGTTTTTTTTCTGGGTGTCCCCGGTCGAATTATGTCCTCTGATTCCTCTCTTCCACCTCTGCAACTCACTGCATCCATGTCCGATATTTCTCCTTTTACAAATGCACAGCTCGCAGCTATTAAATTCCCAGAAGAAGCCTCGAATTCCAACTTTCC